>VZZY01019061.1:78304-125576 GCA_013400335.1 Eurystomus gularis | reverse complement strand
TGGTGGGGGGGGGGGGGTGCTTTGTTTTTTCCTAGTTTGCTTTGTGAAATGAACATGTTTTCTGGAAATTTTAATACTACCCTGAAGTCAGACCTACAGGGACAATTGCAGAATAGTGCAGACGATGGAGCCCAAAAGCCCTGTCTGGACAGAGACAGAATTTCACCACATAAAAAAGATGAAAAGCAGAGTCCTGAAACTTAAGCTAAATATTAGAAGATTGTAACTGCTGTGCAGGACAGACTTAAGATCCATCTCTTCCAATACCCAATCTCTTGTCAGTTGGCATTACTGATGATGTGTAATAATGTTTCCCATTTTCTGTTTTATAGTTTTCATAATAATAATTTCAAGATTCAGTAGTGAAATGGATGTACAGTTAATTCAGACATGATATTAGGAAGCAGCTAGGTTTCTCTTTATTTTTGCCATGATCTTCATTCATACATTATATAACTTTGCTATCATAAATAAAAATACATATATATAATAAATTAAAAAATAGAAGTCAGATTATATGCAGTATTTAAGCACCTAAATAAATAGGAAGATGGATCATGTAATCTGCAAAACAGTTGAGGCAGCTAAGTGCTAGAATCTAATAGTTCATGCACTTAACTATGCACATAGCTTGGAAAGTCCTGCAGGAATCAGCCTGCGTTTTTTAGATTTTTAAAATTAGACACTTTATATGAATAAATAGGAAAAGAAAGAATATTAAAAATCAAACAAGTATCACAGACAGCCTCACTCTTGCAGTTCACTGAGAACATGAGGTAGATCCTCAGACTAGTACTTTACCCCTGGTTTATTTATATGCTGCAGGGCAATATCATGCAAAATGCTGCCTCAAAACAAGGTTTGGGTCCCGTGCTCTGCTGTGCTGCTCTGAATGGTGAAGCAGCCCTCCTCAGCATCTTCTGAGAGCCCTCTCCAATGCTCTCCTGTACTTGACTTGCCTTATGAGTCAAGTAGCGTTCAGATCTTTATGCAGTGCCACAACCTGGGTGTATTGTGACCAGATAGAGACTACGTCATAGAGAGATTTTCTCTTGCTCACAGCAATCTGTGAGAACAGCTGTAGATTTCTTAATTTAGCAAATCACCTAAATTTACTGGGGCTTAAGAAAAATGAGTCAGCTAGATTTATTGAAAAATCACTTAATACTGAAACTTACTAGGTGCCTTTGACAAAGACAGGTCAGAAACTATGTTTATATTGCTTTTATGTTTATTATGTTTTGCTCCTGATTGTGAACACTGTCACAATCTGCAGGTTGGTATGTTGTATTAAAATTCAGATCACGAAAAGAGCAATTCTTAGGCATATAGAACAGAGGACTGCAAGTCAAGGGTGAGAAATGTTGGATGTCTAGTTAAGAGCTGGTCATGGCAAAAAGAACAGTAGGAAATATTTGTAGCATCTCTGATTTGTACCAGTTCTCCATTGCAGTGATTCATTACTGCAGTTCTCTGTTCTCTATGGCAGTTCTCTAACTATGGAGTGGAACAAAAAAATTTAGAAATGGTGTACATAAACCAAGGGACATAAAGAAGTTCAGGCACCCGTGTCCTACTGAAATCATAAGAACTTTAGAAATGCCCTGTGGGGTCAGGTCCATGGTCCTCTGTTTCAATAGCCTATCTTCCAACTGTGCCCATGGGAAACACTATTTAGAAAGAACACACAAGCCTGGATGCTACCTGTGGTTCAATCCCAGCATCCATAGTCATTGAATTAAGAAAGTTGAAGGGCACACCACTAGTCTTAAAGACTTCTGAGGGAAAAGAAAAAAACAACCAACATTTACTTTTACAGGAACTGCTAAACAGAGGCTAAGCTAAACTTGAAATGGCTTGGACTCTTCCAATCATCACTGAAAAAACAAAACCTAGACTCTGTCATAAGAAAATGTAAACAGTCAAAGGATTTCAAAGTATATTTATGATCTTTTCTACAGATATGTCATTCACTATTCTATTATAGCATGCTCCTTTTTTCTAGGAAGCATACAAATGAGATTAGATTTTAGCTGCTAATTAATAGTGTTCCACAGCCTTCTGACAACAGAAGAAATTCTTCAGTGGCAGCTTTACTCTTCCTTACACCTACTTTCTTTTAAATGACTTTTATCATGCTTTCAGCAAAGTTATAGCTCTTAACAGGGTCTTTGGTATCAAAGATGGAAAGATCCAAAGATGGACTAGCACACAGAAGAAAAGGTGGGAAATCCTTCAGCTATATTTTACTTCAAAACCTCTATCTATTAGGGCTGAAAATATGAAAATCTTTTTTTCTTGATGACATATCCCTGTACTTCGTAAAGATGTGCCCAATGTGGTTTATGTATAGCATCCAGTGTTTAAATGTGGTAAAAAAATGAGCTGTCCACTTAATTATTTGCAAGTTTTAATTATTTGCAAGTCTTCATTAAGATACAAACTAACACAATCATTAAAAATAACATATTAATGAAGAAAGATCACAAAATGAGTCTTCTAGAAAATAATTAAGAAAAGATTTCCTATAAACTTATTAGTGAGGATTTTTTTGGACGCTTGAATCCCTTTAGTGTATGCTGTGTTGCTTTTATACAGTACTTTCAAAATCCAGATGTTGTTTAGTACTGAGTCAAATGTCTCACAGAGGCTGTCATATGAGAACAGCATCTATACACCAGACTTGTAATTTCATAGGAAAATCACACCAAGTTTAACAAAATCTGGTTTTTAGAAGCATTGATTGACATAAGTATAGTGATCCTCTGATTTCTTATTGACTGGGTATTGTATTATCTCATGCATTATCTACAATTCTTATTTATATTTAGGCCTTTTAATGTCATTCTTACACTGTGGAATGATATTATAATGAGTGTAAATGTAGTTGATACTCTTTAGAACATCCATTTCTATTCTTTAAATGGTATAAAAAGAACAAATGAAGATCATAGACATGGGTATTTTTGTGTAACTTTGTATGTACTTAAAGTTGTGGGCTTCTCTGAGAGCTTGTACAGAGTATCTCAGGTTCCAGGAAGTATTACATCTTCCCAAGTGAATGGCAATAATTGAAGTACCTATCTTCCATCTAAAGCTGTAGAGGTTTGCTTCCCTCTTTCTGTTACACAATGGTTATGGACATGATATCCTGTTATTACATGAAAAAGTGGAGATTTCCAGGAGATAAAATCTCAATTAATGCAAGGACCCTTTTAGCATATATTCCCAGGAAGTCTACCTCAAAATTCTTCTGAAGGAGAATCTGAAGCCAAGACAAATGTTAAGCAGATTGTATTTCGGTGTTTTCCAGAGGTAGCCTGAATCTTCATGCTCTAACATGAATGACTTCAAATTCCTCTCTGCTTTCTCTTTTATTTACTTTTCAATGTCATTAATTTAGTTTACCATAGTTTAAGCAAAATTTAGACTACTGTTGATAAAGTTGTTATACACAAAGAGAAGGTTTAAATATGTTACTGTCTTTAAACAGTCCTGCTGATTTGTAGAGCAGAAATGCTGACAGAGGCTTACTAAGGACACTGTTCTGAAGAATAGAACTGAAAAGGATCAAGAAACAAACTAGACCAAGCCTGTCAGTGTCACATCAGGCTGACCAGAGCATCTCAGGAGAGCTGAGAAAGCCTTGGAAAATGACACTAGAAGTGCACTTAAAGTACTGAGGGACATTACACAAATTAAGTTGTGTTTTTCATATAAAAGCTGTGACATTCATATAAAACATTTTTTGGTTTATGTGTTTTAATTCCATAGGCATGATTGTAACAGCAGTATTAATTGTGTCTGCTGATTTGTAATCCATTTCACTCAGTGCAAATCCAACACTGGCAGGACTACATAGGCAGTAGTAAAGATAGAAGTGGGATTTTCAAAAGCGTCCATGAAAATAAGTGTCACGCCTCACTGAAGTTACACACAACATATCACTGAATACCTGAAGACTTGACTCAGGACATAAAGATATGCATGAGCTGATTTGTGTCAGTGAAAAGTAACTGAAGCTAAGCTGCTTTCAGTATCTGAGCTAGTTCATCAGTTGCTAACTGCAGATGTCTCTACATTGTGCTCCACAGTGGAGAAATACCCCTCGACATTTTAAAATATGCTATTCATAGTCAGTGGAATCAAAGGTGTCAGTGAAGATTTTATTTTGTCAGCACAATCTTGAGTTCTGGTGATAGTGCATTAAAACAGAATCTAGTTACATGTCAGCTTCTGTTGGAAGCTTTGTTGGAAGTTTTGCAACTATGTGCAAGCATCTTTTTACTTACAACGTATATATGATTCAAAAATCATTGCTGCCCAATAAAGACAAAACACCACAATATCATATTATAGTCACTTCTCAGGGCATAGCAGTTAATCTAACTCTAAAGTTACACTGCTAACCATATATTACAAAATATGTCCGATGTTCATTTACCTGCAATACAGGGCTAGGGTTATCTTAAACTTTTTATTTTTATCACTTTTAAAGCCTCCATTCTGGAAACTGCATGTAATCCAGTAAAAAAATATATTCTTTCTTTTACATACACTTGACCACTGTTTCAGGAATATTCACTGATGCAGCATCTATCTTTGCATATGATCCCAGTAGGCAAAGTACTCTACTAATATGTCTAAAAGGGTCTTTGCCTTTAAGAAGGGTGCACAGTTCATCTTTCTTCCTGCTGAGATAATGCCCTTACTTCACTGTTTTCTGACCAGTTTTACTTATCTCCAGCTACATGAATACTGCATTTTTTGCATGTCTTGCAAAATCCATTAATGCCCTTTCCTGCATCGATCAACAGAAAACCTAAATATTTCACTTCTGTGAAATCATCTCTGGTATTATCACAAAAATCACATGGGCAACAGTAGGTTGGCAAGCTATGTTTGATGTTTCTCCTCCCTGCGCCAGATAATATATGTGCATAATTGCTCAAGTGCCATCTGGTTGCAACTTAAGATGTGTTGCTCATTGATAATGAAAGTGCTGAATTGGCCCCACATATGAAATAGAAGTGTGTTTAATGTAAACCTGCATGATTATGTAGGACCCTGACATAAAAAAAGAGCAATGCCTTGTCAAAATCTTTTAAGAAATATGCATTTAACAATAGTTTCTCTAAATGGAATGAAAATATGACTGAAAGAGAGCTGTTTGTTTTGGGCATGAAAACTTTAATCTTTACTATAAGCATGGAGTGGTGGTGTGAAGCCTTCAGCCCATTTTATCACAAACTACTAGAGCTTCACTGGCACAGGAACAGTGGCAGGGAAGAGCAGGATTTATAGGTGGCTGGGGCTCAGGCCAGCATCCATAATGTTACATGGTAACATTATTCAAATGCAGAAAAGACTTGCAGATATGAAAACCAAAAAAATTTCCTTTCTTCATGTCCATTGACAGTACAAAAAGTAGGGTGATTAAACTACAGCAACTGAGATTTACTTTAAAGGAAGAAAAACATTAAATGATCAGGGAGTGACTGGCAGGGATTTATTGCCTGGAGCACTTGTCAAATGCCCATTAACAGAGGGGCTCTAAGAACAGGCTGAACATATACCTGCCAAGAAAAGCTTAGGTATAGTCCATTCTCCCATGGGGCAGGGAGATGAAAGAATGACCTCTGAGAGCCTTCCAGCCCCTGCTGTGGTCCTCTGTACTCTGTGTGAAAACTTCTCATTGCCCATGCCTTTATACCAACATTTGTGCTTAACATCATTCAAAGGAGCAATGCCCTTAGCAGTTTTTCCCTTTGACCTGTGTTTGAGAAGAGAAAACAATGAAGCATCATATATTTGGGGTTTTTTAAAATGAGCTTTAAATTTGCTTGTCTATATGATTATGTCCATTTTCAACACAGATTACTGTCGTTTCAAAAGTGCGCAAAGTGATAAGGGAGGTGACTAGAAGCTTATTATTAATTTGTTGCTTTTATCTTTGGGAAATTAGCATTCTGGCAGGGAATTTAATTGGACTTTTTTGTTAATTCTCACAGTGATGCTTTGGTTTTTCCTTTTGGGACTGGAGAGAAAAACCAGCATCTGGTGTTTGAGGATGCTAGGGATTTACACCATATTATGTGTAATATCTCTACTGTAAATAAACAAAATGAATAATTAAGTGAATAATGAGGTGTCCTGAATGAAGACTTCTCTGACTGTATCTGTGAAGTGTTTGTACTCCTGTCGTTTGTTCTCTGTTGGGCATCTTGAGCATCACGTTGCCCATATGGATATTAGCAATGTATTTTTTCAAGCAGAAGCCAGAAATAACATTAATGAAGGTTGTCAGATACACAGAGCAGCTTTTGCTTTTCAGTGCTGTATCTGTCTGTATGACAGGGTAAAACATAAGAATAGTAAAATTTGTGTCATAGCCCTGAGGACACTGACAGGCCTGACTGCCCCTGCCTGGCTTTCCCCAGGGCTCCCCACTCAGCCCACGGCCCAGGACTCCATGTCAGCCCCTGGGGACACTAGACCCTGACCGAGCAATGCTGAAGCAGGGCTTGGTTCCAGCTCCCCATAGCCCTGCCCTCCCTGGCCATGGGCCCCACCAGGTTGGGCTCACCTGTAGGCCCATGTCCCAGCCTCACCTGGGGTCCATGGTCCATAGGGAGCCACCAGCCCATGCTGCCACTGCAGGCTGTGAGGTGGTTTCTTTTAAGTTTAGAAGAAATGTAGAAATGGTGTATGGTCTGTCCTGGTATAAAAATGAGTACTGTGAATTGTGGGGATATTTTTGTTTTCTTGCCATGGGGACAGACTCAATGGTTTGTTCACTTCCTGGATGTAGATGGTCTCCCACAGTGGGTCAACATGTGCAGCACTGGGCGGTCACCCAGTCCTTCTGTGTCACCCAAAACAATGCCAGGCCTCCTCTGGGGCAGAAAAATTAAAGTCCTCAACTTCATATTTTTAGGAGTCCTGAGGTAATGCTGCCATACCTTCATCAGTTCCTCCCAAAAGACCAAGACTTGGCAGCATGTTGGATGTAGATGCTGTCTTCCCCATATAATGATTTTGTAATGGGTGCTGTTATGAAATGTTCAAATTGCTGGTACATCAGTGGCATGAAGGGTAACTCTTCTCACAGTCCATGCAGCAGCTAAGGACAGAGCAAGGGGTAGGAGCTGCTGGGTTAGCCAAAGAACTGCCTCAGCTATTGCCAAACAATTGTTTATTTTATCTGTTCCTTGCATTTAAAAAAATAATTGAAGATAACCTGATTTTCTAATTTCACTTGCTTTTGCAGAAAAAAAAAGAACATGACAACACCAGTGACTACTCAGTACCTCTGTAAATTTGTCTGTGTGGCATCAGACAAAGTGAAGGCATGATTTTTTTTTTGTTTGAATACTTTATCAACATGCTTCTGATTAACACTGAGCAACCTGAAACCTGGATTTGTGGCATTGCGCTGAGGCAACAGGAGACACCTCTCTCAGCTGGATTTTAAGTGAACTTTCTGAAGACTACAACAGGGCAAGAGCCACAGAAGTCCACAGGAGAACATCCTTATCTCCTGACCATCCTTCTTTAGGTAGATTACAGGGGATGCCTGATACTGGGGCAGCTGGAAGCTGTGGCTGGAATTAATATTATCTCAATTTCAGCTTTCCACTCAGCTTTCCACCTTGAACGTAGCTGCATGTAAGTAGAATGCAAAGTGATTTTTATGTATATGTGATATGATAATTAAACTTTTTCAGAATTTGCTATTCAGAACTGTAAAGGAAAACTAAATGAATTGCAAAGGAGACAGTGAAAATTAATGATGGGGATAGGACTCAGAAGGGCTGTCGATATCTGGGCTTAGTGCTCTGCTGAACACCTCATCATTGGTTAAAATCTGTTAATACCACCTTAGGTGAGCGTCCTTGGCTTTTCCCTGACAACTCCGCTGGCTGCTAGCTATGCTTTTGTACCTTCATTTTCAGCCTGGTGCCAGACATGCTTTTCTCCTCCTCCTCAGGAGGAAGGCTCAGCTGAATTGGCAGATGACTACTGCAACTGTCCCACCTTCTTGCTCTGTCCCTGGGAGCCTGTGCCCACTGCCAGTGGTCAAGGTACCTCGTCACAGGTATGCAGTCCCCCAGCTTCCTATGGGCTGCTTAGGGAGGATAAACTTTAACACCTGTGCCAGGAAACATCCGAAGTGGTAATAAATAATGCCACTGTCAGTGATGGAAAACTGCATGAAACTCACTGTTAACCACAACTGTACAAAAACAAGTCAAAAAGCACGGGTGCTCTGCCACAGCATCACTGAGATTTGATGAAATGACAGTTCTGGGGAAAAAAAAAAAAGATTCTTCTGTCTCCTTACAATACAATCTTATATAACAACTCATATTCCTAGTAACATGGCATGAAACTCTTAGACTTCGCAACTACACAAAGTATGGTTTGTCCAATGTTAAACCACCAGCAAGGACAAACTATTTTTAGAGCTGTCATATATTATTGCACCTGAGCTTTATTTGTCTTCTGATTAAAAGAGGTTTTACTTCAGAGAAGTTCACTTGAATTTTATACTCATTTACTAAGTCTTATGTTCCTATTCAATTTATTTTAAAGCAGATTCTTTGGGGAAAATTATAAAGCTAATTTGAATTGATTCTTTGGAGATTCAGGCTTAAATGAAGTGCCATAAAATTGGCAGTCAAAGTGAAAAAATAGAATTGAATTTTATGCTTGTATTACTCAATGGACACAGGCACCTTGCTCTTTGCTGCTGCTGAGGGTTTTAATGTAGTGTATTTCAGACAATTTAAAAGCAACTAAGAGTAAAACTTTACTGAAATTTTGGTTAGTAAGGAACCACGGAGTTTTCCTTGTTCAAATATACTTTATCAGGTTATAAATTCATGGCTGGCATGTCCATAAAATTAGTAATTCTCTCTAGCTTTTAAAAACTAATTCTATAACCTCCTGCTGGCATTAATCCTAATTTTTGGTAAGTAAAATCTAGTTCTGTATCTGTAGGATATCTGGAAGGTGGTACTTTAGTATCTAGTTGTGGACTTGTCTGAGTAATGTTCCTCACTAAGAACCTCCCCTTTCTCCATTCCAAGTCCGTCAGCTAACATTTGGGTAAAAATACTGAGTTGTTCTGGGTGTCCAGCAGTCTGGATTCCCAATTTAAAACATTTTGTAAAAGGTCTGAGGTTTGGGTGGGAGATGTGTGGCTTTTTTTCTGAAACTAACATATTTTTTTAATTTTAGCATGCCATATTTTGATGCATCTAAAATCATTAACATTTTCAGACAATTCAGGCCACCATGGTAATTCATTATCAAATGAGTAAAAATTAGTCTTACAGGTTTTCTGCCAACAGGTTAATTCTGAAGGTTTTTTCCCCTAAAGCCTGTAGACGTACCTAGAAAAATGAGGCCTTTTGCTTAACAGAGTTTATGTTTTCTTGTTACTGTTTGACGCATTTACAGCTTGGGAGATACACAGAAACAATGGCCGAGGAGCTGGTTGTTCAATTTCCTGTCACATAAATTCCTGGGTAGGTATTCCTTACTCCCTCTCAGCACTGTGCTTCCAACATAATCAGAAACAGAAGTGAGGATATGAAAAGACATGATGGAGAAACTCCAGTCCACTTTATTGTTTGCTCAGAACACATGGTCCATTAGAAATTACTGTTATTTTGTGTAAATACATTAAGAAACACTTAAATAAATAAATATATTAAAACATTGCTCTGGTAATCTTTATGGGAAAAAAAAATTACTGAAAGAAGCCTTCATTCCCAGGATTATTTTATGATGTGCTCAGTTTTCCAAAAAGTATTAGTCAGGAGCAGGCATGCGGATTTGCTTTGGCTCCCATTGTAAGTGTTGGACACCTGAACTTAGACACCAAAGTTGATATTTAAATGTTGAAATTAAAATCCCCCGATCTTTTGCACATGCTAAGTTGTTGCAACCCTCAATGATCTCAGTGGGAGCTGTGGCTGCTCAGCATTTTGAAAATCTCACTGTTTAAAGTGAGGTGCTTAGTGAACGAGATAGATGTCTGACTGCCTTGATAGTGCTCGAATGCTCCCTGGAACCAGATAGAAGTGAGGGGGATGTGATGCTGCTGTTGTTTGCTGTGCTGCTGAGCCGATGGAAACCCACGGACTGCTCTCCCCTGTGCCCTCAGCCATCTGAAAGCAGAGCTTGGGACCTGCCAAAGAAGAAACTTTCTTCTACCCACTTTTTGCTTAAGACATTGAGTAGAATTTGCCACGATGCTGCCAGTTACAAGCATATCTAGCTCTTGGGCTCTGGGAAGTGGCACATGGTGCATTATCTCATTTGTAGGGTAGAATTTTGATAGACTGAGCTGATCTCAGGATCCCTGGAAATCCTTTACCATCTGTCGTGATTACAAAAATAATAACACTTGCTCAAAGACAGAGACTTGTCCTCAGTTTATATCAATGACTGAGAATGTGAAATATCCCTCTATTAAAAATGGAATTGTTTCTGAATGCTGCATGCATTAGGAATGTAACAACTTGAAGGATAAAGAACAAAATAAGAATAGTAATTTTATCCAGTTGTCTCTGCTTTGCATTTCTGTTCTTAGTCTACCAGAAGCCTGAGTCTCTCCTCTCCACACAGAGCAGCACTTAGGGAACCAGTGCTCACCTGTGATGCAACCCTGACCCGGGCACATTCTGCTCTGTGCAGACAGTGCACTTTTGCTCTCTGATGCTTTCCTGGTATAATTACAATGGGACATCAATATCCAGTTCCAGCCACAGCTACATTCACTCTTTTTTAATTACCTAGTGACCTTGGTGACTCCATTTATTTTATTATTTTGTCTTTCTATCAGAAAAGTAAAATCTGAAGGAAATATCTGAAGAACCAGAAAATGTAGAAAACAGGTATTTTTACAAAAGCAACGTTTGTGAAATGACTGCAGATAATTATCTATCACAGCATTTACAAAGCAAGACTTAAAAGCAAGGAAATTAATATGTACACTGTGCAAGACTCACAGTAAATCTTTTAGGTCAATATACATAACAAATATAAAAGCATTGTCATGTTAAGTAACAAATTCCCTTTTCCTCATCACATAGCAAGACTTGAGCTACCCTCAAAAACAGTCTGACTTGGTTTTTGCTTATTGTCCACATTAAATCCAGCACATCAGTTTTGAGTTTTAGAATTAGTTTGACATTTTATTATTAATGATAGTAAGCAGAGAACATTATCAATGGACTTTAACTTCACAGTCACTTACATTGTCATACCTGACAATGAACACATACATTTTAAAATACCTGTGTATAAGTGTATTCCAAGATGCAGAACATTTTAGTTTCAGAAGCCTGTTGCTTTTCTTAAGGCTAGTGCCAAGTAGCTAAATAAATGAATCTGCAAAGAAGCCTGAGTCACTTCAGTGGTTTTACAGTAAAGATAAGTTACAGCTTCTTCTAATCTGATACATCCTCTGAAAGGCTGAGGAGATGAAAGACATGTTTCACTAGACTAAGGTAAGTGCTCAAAGGAATGTGAAACTCAAAACAATTATTTTTCTACGACAAAATGCTATGTGCTTTTTATTTGCTTAATTAGTAATAATGGCATAATTATTAGATTGATTTTATTAGATAAGATTATTAGATATAAAACCAGAACAATAAAGAAATATCAGCATGTTTAATACGCCTCATTCACAGAACTTGGTGTAAGCTGTGCTTTAGCGTGTTTGAAAACTCGCCCTGCTCCTGTAACTATAATAAATGGAGGATCTAGGGTGCCATCACTAACAGAGGTGCCATCCCCCTTAAATTGACTGTTCACTGCATAATGTAATTCAGGGCAGAAATGGACCAAGATCTGTCTGCTTGTGTATGTCAGCAAGGAATTATCTACATTTGCCCATTTATAATTTGCCCATTTATCATTCGGTAGAAGATGTTGCATTGCTTTCCTCAGCTCTCCTGCGTGCCCACTCCACAGCCATGTTTGCACTGTGTTTCACTGGCATGTGTTGAAAACAGTCATTAGCACATGCTAAAGACTATCAAACGGGATGTTTGCAGCTGTCATTTTGCAGGATTATCCTCTGCTGTTCCCTCCAGTTCAGGCTAATTATGTCTGTTGTCACCAGGCGGTTGGAGGATCATGTAACAGGGGCCAAATGCAAGACTCTCCTCATCAGGCAGTACTTGAGGGTAGGAAACCCAAGGGAAATTAATGCAGAGGACATGAAAAGAGCAAAGAAGCATAGAGAGGGAATAACAGAGTTTTGTTCATGGCTTAATAATGCTTTATAACTCCAGCATAATTTGGCTTTTTGATGAAGCTAATACTTCATTCAATGCAATTTCATTTTAAAATTATCTGTAAATTCAGAATGATCTTCTGCCTACATCATCTGGTCTGAGTCAGACATGGCAAATATGGCTGTGAGCAATTCCACATGGCTATGGCACTGCAGCCTGCAGCCAGGGAAGCCTGAGGCATTTCCTCAAATTCCCACTGAAGTGGCCAGGAGGTTTTCCTGAATGAAGGAAGTGAAGTGCCTGTGATCAGACTATGCTCCTCACAGCATGGGGATGTGCCAGGAGAAATCCCTTGTATCTGAAGGCCTGTCAAAAATACAACCCACAGCACATGCAGCAGTTCACTGCTGAGAGCCAGAGGGATGCTGGATACCCTTCACACAGTCCCCTTTCTCCACCTTTGTTTTGCCTCAGATGTTTAAAGCAGAGAGAGGGGAGTAAGTAAATGACCATGCATAGGCTGGGAGAAGCACAGGATATTACGCTCAAGGAGTGAAAATGCTTGCAGGCACTTGATGCCTTGCTGCACTGAGAACTACTCACAAGTTGCTGCTCCTAAAGTCCAGCCATATCTGTTAGGAAAGCTAGTGTGAAGTTTTAATGCTCAAGTAGATAGTTAGACAGGCACATTAATATTTCATGGAGAATTGTTAGACTCAGATAAATATGCAAGTGGCTTTTATTCAGATCCAAATTTGCCTTTGAATTCAATAGACAAGGGGTTCAATATTTGATACTTAAGTGTAGGTATCTATCTGAACTGATGCGTTGCAGTTAGATAGTGGGCGTTTCTTTAAAACAAGTCCTCAATCTAATATAGCTTAAGTGAAGTAAGTGGCACACAGGATGTGCTGCAGGTAGGAGAGCAATAAGACAAGTATGGCTCTGCATAGGACATGCATTTTTTATATCATACTCCAGCTCTTCAGATTTTGTCTGCAAGAGGAGTTTGGTGCAGTCAGTCACAGCTCTTATAGGAAAACAGAAATTTATTGACAATAATCCTCCCTGAGACAGAGCTTTATGCCACTCCTCCCTCACCTCCCCACCTTGCCCGCCAAAATGAGAGTGAGCATCAGTGCAGGTTCCTGTGGGGAGCTGTTTTGGCTGGAGCCTGGCGGGCACAGATGGCCAACAAGCTGCAGCCCCTGGTCATCCTTGGCTGAACAACCACACCGGGTCATCTAATGGATCCTCAGCAGATAGTGTGAGCACCAGTCTGCTCTGAACCACAGCTCCTCCAGTTTTCTTGGGTTGACAACAAAAGGGACATTGCGGACTCTCTCAGATAAATTCTCTGCTGTCCATTTCAGGCTTGTAGCAAGCTTTATGGCCTTCTCTTCCTCCTCGAACATACAGAGCCATGAAAAAGCCTCTCCCCCTTGCACCCACCACTCAGCTTCCAGGTGATGACCTTCTATACAAAAATGGGTTGTTAGGCTAATGTCCTGGGACTCCAGCTAATGGTGATGCCCACTCTCAAGAATCCTGTGGTCAAAACTGGTAGGGCAGGCCCATGGCATGGTCAAAGCCCTAGGTACTGCAGTTGCTGCCAGCCCACCAGCATCTCCCCCTTAACGCACCTGGTTAAGTGAGGGCAGCTGGAAAGGAAAAGCCGTGGGAGAAGGGGCAGCAAAGGGAAGCTAGGGCTGCTGTAGAATTAGGGAGGATGAGGGGAACATGTGCACTGTGGTGAGGTTTTGAATATGGACAGCTTTGAATATGCAACAGGGAGAGGACTAGCTGGAGAGAAGGGCAGGGGACATTGGAGCACGGGAAAGGCCTCTGCTGCAGTGGCTGCAGGCGCTCCTTGGGCCCTCTGCTGCTGTCCCAACTACCACACAAGCAAACTTATGGCTGAGCCCAGGGCCAGGCTCCAGCTGGGCCCCTTTTGTGCCCCTCTTTCTGGTGCTACATCCCTGCTTTGGCCCTTCCTGCACAGTCCTTGGACTCTGCTGGGTCAAGCTCTTTTCCTCTAATCCATCTCTTTCTTCCTTGCAATCTCTGATCCCCTCTAGATTGAGAACTTGTCTTCTGCTTATCTGGCTCCTTTCTGCATACTCTGACACTGGGATGTTAGATGAATGTAGTGGGTCTGGCTGAGCTGGTTTTCCACAAAGCAGCAGTGTTTTGTGCTGGGAGCTAGAAGGGTACTGATAACATACCTGTGTTGTGACTACTGCTGAGCAAGGATCCCAACATTCACCCCTTCAGTGGGATGGGGTGGGCAAGATCTTGGGAGGGGACACAACCAGGACAGCTGACCCAAACTGACCAAAGGGATATTCCATACCATATGACGTCAGCTCAGCTATAAAGCTAGGGAGAAGGAGGAGGAGGGGGGGGCTGTGCCATTGTCCTCCAGAGCAACCGCTACGCGTCTTGGAGCCCTGCTTCCCAGGAAGTGGCCAAACATCGCCTGCTGATGGGAAGTAGAGAATAAAACTTTGTTTCCTTTGCTTCCGCGCGTGGATTTGCTTGGCTTTACTTCTATTATTATTATTAAACTGCTTTTTGTTTTCTCATCTTATATTCCTCCCCTTTCTTTTTGCTCTGCTGAGGAGGAAGAGGGGAAGGAAAGGGGGGGTGATAGAGTGGCTTGGTGGGCACCTGGCGCTCAGCCAAGGTTAACCCACCACAATGAGTTTCTGGGAAGACTGGCTTCCCACTGGCAATGCCCTAGAGAGAGCTGGTCTGAGTGTAGTCCTCTCAGTATGCAGTGTGGCTCCTCTAAAATTCATGACAACCCTGTGTGCTCAAAGCAATCTAGATGGTGGCTAACACTGCAGTTGCTTGGGTTCTTTCCTTGCATTTCTCTATTTTTCCTTAGAGGGTTTTTTATTCCCCCTCTCTGTTTTGTACATCTCTCCTCACCATATCCAGCCCTGCAGTCTCCTTGCCTGTGCCACAAAAAGGAGGAATCTGTGTTAAGAGTACAACAGTGTCTTGTGGCTATGACACAGTGGTAAGATGGCTCTGACAGCACAATTATGTTGAAGACAGTGGAATTGAGCCTTTTTTATGCCACAGCTGAGAATCTGACTCCCATTTTCAAAAGAATAATTCTTTTCAGGTTTACAGAAGTCAGCCAATGTCTACTCCTTGCTGTTGCTTTTTCTTGTCAAAGCACTTTACATTTCTGTGCTTACAACCATCTTTTTATTTGGAACACTGAAATAGTTTTGTAAGAATAATGGTCTTGTGTATGATGCTCAATCAATCTAATTTTCAAGCCTCTTCAAAGTTTGCCAAGCTTTACAGCTCAAAAATCCACACCTCAGCTTTTCACAGCAAGTGTGAGATGCTGCCTAAATTTCTGGGCAGCTGGAGCATTTGCTGTCCTCAGGCAACAATAATTTGTCCATTACCACAATGAGCCCAAATTGCTCTCTGTGGTTTGATTCGGTTCCAGGGGCAAATTATAAGATTTAGGCACAACTGAGAAAATATAGGTGGGAATTTCAAAAGTTCCTGCAGCACATACAGGCTCAGCTTCCCTTAAATCTCACTAGCACTTGTGCTCCAGGACAGTCAGTAACAACGTCTGCTCACATAACACTTTATTATACCTCTGCTAAGGTGCATTAGGAGAGCCCAGCAGGCATACTTCTTATTTCAGAATTGACTGCAAACTAGTGAATAGATGTGATTCCCTCTGCCCTCCTGAAAAGCCATATGGGTAATTTCACCTGCAGACATGCAGATGAATATTTACTTGGTGCACGCAAACTACTTACATCTGCTACATTATTTCTCTTGGTTATTTTCTGACGCTGTCAGGAAGGCCTTTACATTTCTTGGTCAAAGCACCTCAAAAAAAATTCTGTGGATATACTGAATATGGACAATGAACTAACCTGAGTCATTTGTGACCATGCCCTGGGTCAGACCAATGAGGGTGCACATTCCTGCTCCTGCAGATATATATTCTTCAGAGACACTACAATGTGGATTTTACACTGAAAAAAAACCCCAACATTTTGGCATAAAACACATTAAAAGATGCAATTCCTTAAAGTTTATGCAATTAAAAAAAAAAAAAAAAAGGGTACTAAACCAGAAAGAAGAGTATGTATTAGAAAAAACACAGAGAAAATTGAGATCTGGTCTTAATTCCCTTGTACTTAGCCAGTTTTTTTACTTTTTACATTTTTGCATGTAGTAACATTGCACTTCGGTTTGTATCTGTTTCCTGTCAATGTTACTTCTAGGCTTTGATGTTTCAATACAATAATATTTCTGTGTTCACTGAAAATACTCTCAGGACCTACTTGTGTTTAAACACATTTCAGTGGGAAGAATTAAAAAAGAAAGCCCTTAATAACATGCCTGTTGATGTCTGATTATGTAAAACATCTTTTACTTCAACTGTATGCCAGATTGTCCCTTTAACATTGTTATTACAAGAACAGGAAAGAATAATGTTCAAAACACATTAAAGAATATGGAAACAGCTGATATATTCTCTGATTATTCAAATGACGTCTCAAGCATAAAAGAAAAGGCAAAGAGCAAGTGAGTATCTTAAAAGCACAGAAACACAGAATCTATTTTTCTTTAAAATAGTCCTATGTGTTGAGTTGCAGTGGGAGCCACAGATACTTTCCACTTACGAAAATCAGACCACACCAGTTTAACCTAAATACCCAGAAGTGGATTTGGTACTTGAAAGTTCAGCAGTAAAGTTTAGCCAGTGTCCCAGAAGGTGCCATGGGGGAGCAGCACTAATCAAGGTCTTAACATCCTGTGCTTTTGCTTTCCCTAGTTCGTGTGCCTGTATTTTCCCCGGGGGCAAGTCTGAGATTTGGTACATTGAGTGCATTTCATCCCTTGGCCAGCAGCACCATGGGTCATGTGCCAGCATCTGCAGGTCCCTGCTGTGTGGGGGAACAGGAAGTGAAGCTGGAGGTAACCATGTAGAGACTGAGCTACAGGAAATGCCACACAGCCTGGGAGCCCCACAAAAGCCAACAGCACAGGAAAAGTCCTTCTCCTTGCCCCAGGAAGGCTTGCCATGAGCTCCTCTTTCTAATCCCACTCGTGGATGTGCACTGTACAGAAAGGTGCAGAGAAGAGATACCCCATGGCACAGCCTGACAGTGATGGCAGTGATGCTGAGCATGTGACGCATGACCTGGATGCCCTGAAGAAGCTGCACCTATTCTTTTAGGGCTGAACAGACTGAAAAAGCTGCGGAGCCCTGCCTTGTGGTGCCCACGCACTGGCCCTCAATGGGCAATGCTAAAGAAAACATACTTCTGTCTCTCCATTAATCACCTGTAAAGCAGCTTCCTTCTTTATTTAGTTACCTGGGCAAACTGTTATTTTTTTCTGCTCTGCTATGGTCCAGAATATTACGTGTAAGTAAACACAAGCCTGAACTCCCCACTGTGACAGGATCACTCACACCTCTGTATACTGCTCTGTGAAACAGGCCCAGCAACACCTTCCCTTCCTGGACACTGCTAGTGTTTCTGAAATGTTTCAGGCACAGGTGATTTTGTAAGGAGCAGTTTTAGAGTGGCCGTGGAACATGTCTCTTAAGGAATATAGATCAAGTTTTGCACATCAAACACCAGTCTATGCAATCGTGCAATTGAACTATTTCTGCTCAACTCTTTATGGTGTTTCTGCAGCTCTAGAAATAGCCTGAGTCATGACACCACCATCTCATGTACCCCACACTCCCAAAGCTGGCCCACTGAACCATGGCTGTGTCTGCTCCGAGGATCACGAGTGCTACGTGCAGGTACGAGTTGCAGATCCAACACCTCCTCCTCCCTCAGATATTTCTTTCCATGCAAAGAAAACTGGGCACGTATGAGGCCAGAGAGCATTGTGGGGAACCACCCCAGTAGCCTTGGCACTGACGTGTCCTTGAGTCAATATGTAGAAAAAAAGTTTTTTGCTTAGTTTCTGTATAAATAGTGGGCTTGTTACACCATCACTGCGCTTTGTGCAATGACAGTTGCATTAAGGGAACTTGACCATAACACCCCATCTCTAGGGGAGGAGCTGTGGTCATTCACCTCCTTGAAGACCCTTTAACCATCTTTTCCCTCCCTTGAGCCTTCATCCCAGTTTAATTTCTTTGTCAAAATTAGAAGACTTATTTGTGTGCAATATTATTCTGTGCTGCTTCTTCAAGTAAAGCATCTAGCCCTGGGTTCCTGTGTGGCAGGCTTGACAGCCTGGGGCTGTGGCCTCAGCACGCAGCCCAAACACCTTGCACAGGTTGTTTTAACTTGACTTTTTCATGTGCCTGATACTCAGGTTTGGAAAATAACCACTGAGCGTACAAAGTAGGTCATTCCATACACTTTGTGTATGCAGTGATGTGCACATGCTAACTGCAGTAAAAGAGATCTGCGTACTCTATTGCCAAACCCAGCAGGAATTTACAGACCAAATGCTTTGTCTTGAAAAGGCTAAGCAGGTGAATGGTCTCTCTGGCTACCTTTATACTGTCTTATTAGCTTGGAGTTGAGCCCACCCTTTCCCCACAGCACACTTGCATTTGTAATTTCTGCATGTTTGGTTGTTCATTGCAGTAGATTTGCAAGCAGCTAAACCTGTGCAACTGGAGAGAAGCTGGTCAGTGCACAAGTCCCAGTCCTAAGAGTGATACAGGTGCCAGCAGCACCCAGTTGGCTTGACTTAGCTCATCCACACCTTCCAAATGTGTCTTCAAAGGCAACTAGGAACACCTGCCCTGTTTGTGAGGTGTTGAATGTGTAAGGGTTCCTGCTAATATATTGTCTCTTTAGAAGGGCCAGGTGACTGTGAGTACCTTTGGTGTGAGGAGTTGGGCAGTCTGGAACTCTGATCCTGTTTGTGATGCTACCTGCAGCAAGAATAGGGCTGGCTTGTGGCAAAGAGGCCAGAAGGTAACCACCACACAATGTCTTGGTTGTATTAGAGCGTGCGAAGTGGCCTGGATGTTTCGCAGGGCCTTTGAACAGGGGCAGAACAGTATATTACTATATAGTTTGCAAAGCTGTATTAAGGGAAAGCACTATGTGTTTGGCAATTGTAAATGCTGGGTGGAATGGCATGTCCCAGACTTTCGGATGCATCTTTTGCAAGATGGGCTTCTTCTCCCTATCCTGGGTTTTGTCAAGTTGGTGGTACCTGTGTTGTCTAGGGCTGTAGTAGAGTCCTGATGTACAGGAATGGCTTGTATTCTGAACCTTATTCAGAAAAACTGCTCTGAGCTGACCTCTCAGTTGGGCATCTCTGTGCAACAGGGTACCTGTTTGTATGGCAAAGGCCACCTGTTTACTGAGAGGCCAAAATGGACAGGACACTTGTCAGAGGTCATACTAGAGATTCAGGGCATGCCATATGCTGGCTGCATGTCCTCCAAGGTCTCTGCATGCAGAGAAAACAGGTATGGGAGATGGGAGCCAGCCTGCCAAACTACTGCATGCACCAGCTGCCAGAGTGTGCGGCTGCAATGGGCTTGGGCCCTGTGGTCCAGTGAACCTGAGTCTGAACTTCGATGCTTTTTTGTAGGCAGGAGAGATGTAACCTGAGGTGTTTCTGGGCAGAGTTATTTTCAAATTAACCTTGGTAATCTTAGATTCCAATAATGCAGTAACTTTAAGACTAATGTAGCAAATTTAAGCAGTGAAGATATTTCAGGTGACACTTGCATAATGATTGCACTTTAAAAATAAAGTATGGATTAGAAAGAATGTATTAGTTCAAACATTTTGCGGTTATTTGGACTTGACATCATAATTGTCTTGAATTAACAAGAGTTGTCTGTAATATTCTGACAAACCTTTCCTTTGCCGTTCCTTGTTTCTCTGCTCTATTATACCTTGTCATGTTTCTAGTCTATGTGAAAAGACTAATCAAAAGCCAGATAAAACAGACTGAAGGACCTCTGCTGACTTCAGAGGCCTCTGGAGCAGACTATAATGCTATTAATCTCTTAGAATAGGGACCCAATTTTGAAGGTGTTTATACTGATAGAATAACTGCTTGCTCCGGGAAGTTACTCTGCATTTCCATCATTTAAACCCTCCTCCTTTTACTCACCTGTGCATCACCAGGCAATGTGATTGTGCTTTATAAATAAGAGCGAGTAACAGACAGTGCTTGTATCCTTGTACCGTCTTACAAGGACTTTATTTTCTATTAAGTTCCAAGCAGTTCTGGATGGGTAAAAGCTTTATGCTTCAGATTTACTTTTTATTTATGCCACTTAGATTTTTCATCTATATAAAGTCATTGTACTTCTCCAGTCCTTCCCAGTCCTCTCTTGCCCCTAGCTGCTTCTTAGCATTTTAGTCAATAGGAACTTCATCGGTGCAAGCACATCAGGAATTAGCCCAAGAGCAAGTGTGTTATGAGAAAGGAAATAATAGGAAACTAAGAGAAGATAAAAGCAAGGGAAGGAACTGCGTATACACTGAGCAAAACAAGGACAACAGACAAGCACAGGAGCGAGGAAGGAAGATCTGCTAAACTTGCATTCAACTCAATGGAAAGAGAGTGGGGCTGAGAAATGTAGTATGTCTGCAATTAGCATACAGTTCTTTGGGACAGTGATTTCGAGTCTGCTATTTCCCATTTTGTTTAATTTTTAATTCAAATAGCGTGCTAAAAATAGGGAGCATTTTGGAGCTGAAAAGATATGAATAGCATAGGGATAAAAACCAGAAACTGATAGAGGAATACTGCTGTAGCTGGAACAGCCCTGCTGGGATTTCGAGCTTTGCATCTCAGTCAGTTATGGTTACAAAATGCAGAATTGCTTTATCTGGGCCATTTTGGCTGAGAGCACATGGTAGTCCCTTTGTGAAATAAACAATAAGCCAGAGTGAGTGGTCATCTGTCTAACTCATTTTCTGTAGCTAGTGCTATTCCCTTTTTTTTGTGAAGATACTTGTATAGCTGATTTTTAATAGCAGAAAGCTTTTAAATTTTTTGTAAATCGTATAAAAAATGCTAAAGCCTTCAATTCTCAATTCCTACCACTGCAGCACAGCTTGTTTGTCCAGAACTAGAAGGTCAAGAGACTTTTATCTGGATAAAATTATGAAACCTTATGCTTATGCATCAGCCTCCTCTCCAGAGAAGACTGAAGAATTTTTTGCCTGAAGTCCCAATTCAGCAACTGCTCTGAAGAGATCCCTTAAAGCAGAGATCTTCTCTAGGCTAAGCAAGAAAATCAGCTGAAAAATCAGAGCAGTCTCATCTAATGCTTAAGCAGTTGTGCTTCACAAGCCTTAGACATCCTCCAGCAGCAGTACATGTGTGTGGCGCAGGAAACACTCATTCCAGCAGCCATTTGAAGTAGTGCTGCCACCACTGGCTTCTCTGGCTTTGGACATGCAATATGTTCAAGACTAGTATCTTCAGCTTTCCATCTGTGGTGGGTTAACCTTGGCTGAGTGCCAGGTGCCCACCAAGCCACTCTATCACCCCCCCTTTTCTCCTCTCCCTCAGCAGAGCAAAAAAAAAAAGGGAGAGGAATATAAGATAGAAAACAAAAGCAGTTTAATAATAATAGAAGCAAAAGCCAAGCAAATCTGTGCACAGAAGCAAAGGAAAACAAAGTTTTAGTCTCTACTTCCCATCAGTAGGCAATGTCTGGCCCCTCCCTGGGAAGCAGGGCTCCAAGACACGTAGCAGTTGCTCTAGAGGACAACAGAATGCCCCCCCCCCTCCTCCTCCTTCTCCCTAGCTTTATAGCTGAGCTGAAGTCATATGGTATGGAATATCCCTTTGGTCAGTTTGGGTCAGCTGTCCTGGTTGTGTCCCCTCCCAAGATCTTGCCCACTCCATCCCACTGGGGGAGAATGTTGGGAAGAGCCTTGGTGATGTGGGAGGCCTGCTCAGCAGTAGTCACAACACGGGTGTGTTATCAACACCCTTCTAGCCCCCAGCAAAAAACACTGCACCATGAGGGCTGCTATGCAGAAAAACCAGCTCAGCCAGACCCACTACACCATCAAACAGCAGATTTGGAGTAAGAAATACACAAACCAGGAAACTTTCAGAAATTCAGGCTTGGTTTAGGCCCATGTTAAGTAATGAATTAAAATATTTATAACATCATCTCATATCTTTGCCTAAATTTCTGTGGACTTCTATTTGAATGATGAAATGCATTTGCCTATGTCACATTAAATCTTATACACAGGGAGGTTGAGAAAGAATTAATCATTCTGAATTTTACGAAGCCTCATCCCTCTTTCCTGAGGATGGGAGCTGTAGAGTTTTTCTAAGTTTCTCTGATCATGTCCAACTCTGAAGGATTGTTATACCCTAACAAACCAGCTTCTCCCTTAGAAAATACTGGCTCATCCAACTAGAGCAGAGGATATTACAGAAAAAATTCCATTTGTTTCATTTTCTGCTGTTTTTAAATCTCATAATCAATTTTGGTTCAGAGTAACCAAGGAAAACTAAAGAGTTTAAGTACGTAAATCAAGGTGGGACAGTAGTTTTCTCATTTACAATGACATTGATAGAAATTGGTACCAAGAGATGCTACCAAATATACCACCTGATGCCTGCTTAGCTTTGTAAAATCTGTCCCCCTGAATGTTTAAACTTACTGGAGTACCTGAAAGTCTTCCATTGCACTGCCAGTTGAGGAGTTGTCCTTCTTCTACCAGAAAGCTTAGAAAAGTTTTATTTTTCATTTTTCTTTTATCAAAAGTTGTTTCCTATTCCTAATACGCTTTGGAGATGACAGCTGTTTTGGAGTTTATAACTAACTGTAAGTATCCAGGGTTCAATGAGGATTAATTTACTTTTTAAGAGAAGGACTTCAGCTCAGAGTTGAGGTAGGTGATATTGCAGCAGCAGTGAATTGTGTCCAGCCTTGATGCAATAGACCACTGGCATCTGAGCTGCAGCTTCTATGTTACATTTTGTGATTATATGTATCTAGGAAGGAAGGGGTACTACAGACAGGTACCCTCGTCATTCTCTGAAATTTGTGTATGTATTTATAGGTGAATGGGTTTCCAAACCTCTTCTTTTCTGTCGCTGTCAGAGAAGAGATACTAGAGACAACTGAAAGCAAATTATGGGTATGTTGTGTATGGCTGGAACTGAGCAGTCAGCCACAAACTGAGCTTCCAAGCTGTTCCAATTGCATCCTGATTCCCCAGAAGCAGCTCCACGGAGGTGTATGTTTGGACCAATACAGCATGTTGTCACAGCGGAAGAGGAAGGCAGGGCTAGGTGTGCTGCATCTGTTCTTCTTGGCATCCCAGCAGCATGATTTCTCCTGCAATAAACTGTGTTGGAAAGCTTAAATAAACCTTTCAGGAGCATGGTTCATGACACAGTCTTGGGGCAGTGGGGACATGGCCCATGTAAGTGAGGGGAGTCTGGAATAAAAAGAAGGCTCTTGTATCTTTCACAGAAATAATTCCCCAATCAAGTTTTAGGTTTAGCACAAGTGGGGAAAAAAATAGCTTGCTGTATAGGATCATCTGAATTAACTGCATCTTGCAGAGCAAGAAGTAATTCCTTGATATCCTGATGACACATCAGGACAGCAATCCTTTAACACAGAGTAGTTTTTAGCTAATGTTTGTGAAGCTTTGAAGATAATTAATCCTCACAAAGGCTGAGGGAGTTACATATGTATTGTTACAAGCCACGGGCCAACAAAGGACTTCACAGTTGTCACCATGCTTCATGCTGTGGCTACTGCTAGCATCAGCCAAGGCAGAAATTATGATCTTCTTGCTAAAAAGCACTCTCCTTTCCTCTCCCAGCAAGTGGCAGCTCAAGGAGGCTCTCCAGAGGGATGTAGAAACTGGGATTCAAAATGAAGCTGGGCTACTTCTATCCACCACAGTGTAATACAGCTAGTCACAGCTAATACCTTTTACTCAGTGGGCTGTGAGCTACAGCCCAGGGAATTAGGGTATAGAGCTTCCAGGGGTGTTGCACAGTCAAAATCCCAGCAAGCCAGTACCAGCTCTTACACTGCTGGAGCCAGGCTACCATCCTGAAGTTACAGCTTCACACCTCAGAGAAATGCAGAAGGAGATCCATAGCAGAGAGATCCAGAGAAACTGAGCAGTGTTGTGGTTACTTCACAGAAACTGCAGCTCTGTCCTGCTGCTCTCACTGCTGCTTCTAGAGCCATGATACCAGGGGTGAAGCAACAGCACTGGAACATCTTGCTGCTTTGATAGAAAGAAAATGTGCTCTGCCTTAGCATAGATAAAGGCCATCTGTGCATGGCTAAAGTGAGATAATGTTTAGGAGCCTCCCCAGATACTAAAGACTGCACTTTCTTTGACTTGTGCTGTTCAAGCTCATGGCAGTGCTCCCTTTGAACTTGCTGTGTTTTGTATTTCTCCCCGTGTGCATAAATTGAAGTAGAATGCAATGGTTCATATAAATATGGCTCAGGGGGGCACATGTTACAGTGGACATGCTGATATGAGCTGGTTGATGCTTGGACATCACAGGCCTCTGCACAGTGTACCAGGTGGTTTGACGTCTATGTTGCTACATCTATCAGTCAACCTCAAGCTGCCCACAGTTAGAGGGTGAGTTACATGTAAAGAACTGTTTTCTCTGTAGTTACTGGGACTGAGATAGAGAGATGGGATTGTGGGAACCTGTGTGGAAACTGCTGTGGAAGACATGGCTTATGGAGCAGAGCTAGATGTGACTACAAGGCATCAGTTTTCTGCCTGACTGGGAAGTCAGACTATGCACCCTGAAGGATGTTTGGTTTAGCCTGTTGTTAAGATCTTTTTTAATGGTGATTCCACTGCTGCCTCTACGAATCTCTTGTAGTGCATCTCTAGCCTGTTTATGGTTTTCCTAATATCTAACCTAAATCACTCAAATTGTCACTGTTGCAGTTACATTCTCATCCGTTACTTCTCTGCAATTACTTCCTGTCCAATCTATCATAGTCATGGAAATTGCTTTATTTCCTCTCCCCATGCAACAGCCTGGTTGTACTTAAAGGATGCTCTGATGTCCCAGCTTGGACTTCCCTTTAGTTTAAACAACCCCAGTTCATTCAGCCTGTACTTGCAGATTGTGACTTTTAGGAAGTTGATCTCTTTCGTTCCTCCCATCTAGTATGTCCCTGGTTGTTCCAGGTCCTCTCTGGAACATATTGGAGATGTGACCTCACCAATGCTGAACCAACGAGCAAGAATTACCTCGTGTTTTTAAGGTTACCCAGTGAGAGATCTCTGCCTTTTGGGTGCGTCAGTGTTCAGTGGGAGCATGGATCCATGTGTCAAGGAAGGACAGCATTTCCCAGTGATGCAGAAAACACTTCAATGATATGTTTACCGTCCTATTTTCAGTTCTTCCCTTTTTCATTATATCAAGTGTGGTAGTAAACTTACCTCTGTCACGAAATCTCTTCTTTTGTATGTATGTTCCTAATTTAGGATTGCTAAAATGCAGCAGCACTAGTGGTGCTATCACAGCTGTACTAGAAAATTCATTCCGAAATTAACATACCAAAGACTCCACCAAGTGAAGTAAACTTGTTGTAATGGGTGAGTCATGATAAACTGTAGAAAAAAGAGAGTTCAGGATATTTAGCATAAAGACCAAGGTCACAGGAGAAACATAAAAATCAGTATGAGAATGATTATGTTATAACATCTTAACTTTTGCTTCTTCAGAAAGTAAATAATGTAATTCTAATCTAAAGTGAAATACCAGTATCCTTTTGGAGAGACTAAACAAACCAAATAGTGAGACACAAGTATGCAGAAGTACATCATTTGTTACCAATATCCTGAATCTGGCCAAGGGTGTTATACTGGTGAGTGGCTGCAACTTGAACAATATTGATTTCCAAGTGAAACCAAGGACATATTTTGACCAGAAAATGTAAAAAAAAAAAAAAAAAAAAGGGGGGGGGGGGGGGGAATAAACGTCACGGTAAGAGACAGGGATGGTGTTTCATAAAAAGCGGTGTTTGGTGACCAGAAATTTTGGTACTTTGGAAAAAGTAAAGGGGATCTTAGCAACAGGGAGTAGCCTCCAAGTTTCCGGTACTTCTTCCACTTTCCCAGCGCTTGCCAAAGAGGCTGGCAAAGGCACCTCCCTACATTTGTCACTGTGTGTGGCAGGAAATGAACATAACAAAACTCTGTGTAAGACCTTATGAAAAGGGAGGGTGATTTTGTTAACAAATCTATTTCCAGTCCCTCACACTCGTTCTTTCAGATTGCCTGTGTATGGACACACACATTTCTTGCATGAATTCACACCCACTTGAGCTTTCTTCTGTCTGTGCCTGGGGAGGCTGGGACAAGGGATGCTGAGCCTTGAGCCCTCACCACATCTCCTGGCTTCATCTTTTCTAGCAATGACAAAATCCCTTTTGGATAGTCCTTTTATGCTCTTTAGGAGTTGAGACATTACTGTGGTATAATATGTTGACCTCAAATCTTGTTCAGTCCTTGCTCCAAGGATGTAAAGCAAGGTTGGTCCTCTTTGGCTGTTTCCCAGTTTTAAGATTATAGTCCTCTTTCCTGTTGAGACAAAAGGAGGATGCTGGAAAAAGAGTTGTGGTGTATCCTTGCTCCCATCTTGCTGTTACCAAAGTACAAGACTTCTGCTGGTGAACCATCTCTGATGGGACCTTATTGCAGAGTAGCCAACTAGTCTTCATGGGAACACACTCCTCAGTATTTATAGCTCAATTTCTGCCAATTGCATCCTTGGTAATCAATGTGGGATATACTTTTAAACCTTACTCTTGTTTCCTATGGTGCTTTTACACACAGGCATTTCTATTCATGTATCAGCTGGATTAATCTTCACATACATGTCATAAATGTCCACATAATTGATAGCCTGCAGCCAGGATCTTGCAGCTTGAGAGATGTTTCTCCAGACTCCCAGAAGCTCCTAACTCAGCAGAGGCTGCCAGATGGAGCGAGCAGCCTGATACAGCCTGAACACATCCCTCAACCCAGGGAGAAGGGGCAGCGTTGCTGCCACAGCACTTGTTGCTGGTCTCATAACTGCATAAAGTTGGATAAGAAAGGCGTGTGTTTATTTTGGTAAAGCAAGGGCTGAAAATGTAGGATGGTAACAGTGAAAATTCTTACAAAGAGAAGAGCTATAAGACAGAAAAATGTGATTCTGTGTTATCAGTTAAGATCTTCCTAAGTTGTTTCACTGTCTCCTAGCCTAGGAGATGTGCTTTCTCACCATCCCACCCTGTTCCAGGATGGGTGCATCCTGGAGCTTTCTTAGGGCCACAGCTTTCCCCTCCCTGCTGCTGAGGATACCTCACCCCAGGTGGGCAGGTGAGGAGCGGTCCCCCTCTTCCTGTGAGCCAGGCTATCTTGTGTGTTTCCTCCTGACTGAGGGATTTCTCATGTTAAGGATAAGTGATAAAACTTTATAAACTGCAGCCCTTGGAAAAAAAAGACATTTTACAATCACTTTATTAGCATTGCACTATCTATCCTACACTGAGCTTTTCTTAAAGATCAGAAATGATGTGGCTGTTTGATTACACATCCATCTCTGTATACCTATACAGTTAGTTTTAGGGTGATACTCTTAGCCAGGTCTATCAGGAGGAAAGGAATAATACACTGTTAAACTTGCAATTACTCTATTAGGTCCAAAATATAAATCCATATACTAGTTGTTATAACCTAGCTAAAGAGGGAGTAGGAATCTGGCAAATCATTTTTGTGGAGTTTTATATAGCTACTCGTACAGTGAAATTAAACGAATGCATGTGTACTTGTGTACACCTAGATTTATAGACTCTTTTTAAAGTGTAAGTATTTCAGTTTCTGCTGAAGTAGCACAGAAACAAAAACCAGGATTTTTTCTTCACCTGTGTAGCTGGCTTCAGCTCTCATGTATTCGAATACGCTTGGCAATACTAGAGGGACTCACCTATGCTTCATGCAGCCATTTCTTGGGGCACAGTTGTGAAAATTTAGGGATTTGAGCCTTGGAGCACCATGAAGCAGGGAGGAATCCAACACTGGAAAAAGCATTTCCTTTGGCAAGTGCTACCCTCTCCACTGTGCCAGGACCCCTCAGTGAACCAGAGCCTTCAGGGAACCAGTGCTATCTACGACACAAAGCCTTGCTTAATATCTGTGTTTTGTTCATGATTTTTTCTCTCCTTCATTAGATATTTTTGGCTAGATCACCAGCCAGAGCAATGTAATGTAGCTTTGCTGGTTGGAATAACGGAGGATGTAACCCACAGTCAACAGAAATGAAGTGCCTTGTTCAGCTGCCAGTATGTTATTCAAGCCGCAGGACATTGTATACTTGGAAGTATGCACAATAAGCAAAATAAATTATAAATGTGCCAAGCTTCATTATCTAGGGTGGTGGAGAGGGAAAGAAGAGATTTCAGCTAGTGTCCAGTCTAGCCAGGGTCCATGGTGGAGCAGGTGCTGCAGGGACATTTCTGTCTCTTCGTGGGAATCCAGCATGGGCTCTGCAGGGCTTGCAAGCTCTGGCTTTGGCACTGCTGCCTTTGTGCCACATGCCACCTCCCAGCGCCACTGCATCTGCACTGACACCCTCATGGAGGGGGTTGCTACCCCGCGATGGCTGTGTGCACCCACCCTGTGGGATGTGAAGGTCTGCTTGGGCTTGTCAGGCTTGGTGGCTGTGAGCCCCATTCTGAAGGACTTTTCCTTCCTCCTAGGAGCAAGGCCCTGCTGAGTCTGGATGGCTTCACCTCCAGCATTGCCCTGTGCATGACTGATTTGTTTTAATATAGCAAGTTCTTCTCATTCCTTCATATTTCACTTACTGCATTCACTCTGCTCAGCCTTGCCTTTCTCTGAGCAGAGCAGCTTCCGCTCCTCCAGACTCCCCATGCAGGATGGGCAGACCTTTGGGCCTGGCAGAAGTCCTTCCCCATCTGTTCGGGTCCAAATTCTTCCTTCATGTGTCACCCGCTACCCAAACAGTACAGAGATCCACAGGGGACACTCCTCAGTGGCTGCAATGGCATGAATGCTTCTCCGAGGATGAGAAATAACATTTCTGAGTTCATTTACCACAGTCTAGGAGTCCCTATGATCATCTTTTAGAAGTACTCACCCTACAGCTGAGTACCCTGTGATTTTTATCTTTAATTTTCAGCTTGCCCACTTACCACACCAGTTATGTTACCAGCCTTTGCTTTTCCAGATAAATTCAGCCTATTTCTGTTTTTTTGAAGTCATCTAGGTCTTTGTGTGATATTCTGGCCCTTTGCTGCACTGGCAATACTTCCTAAATTTGTAACATCAGAAAATTTTATCAATAGAAATGTATATTTACATATTATATATTAATATAACTTGCTTTTTTTGTAAATGCCTCTGACAAAATTATTGTACCAGAGTAGTCCAGGGACATTACTTTCAATGCATCCTTGTGCACAAATCTCTCTCAGCACAGTTCTTCCTCTTTCAGCAAAGCCTGTGGTCCTGTTGCAGTGGCCGGATCGCTGACTGCTGCATGGCTGTGCTGTGCATGGCACATGCTGATTTAGATGGTGATTTCTCACATAACTCTATTGCCAATGCTTTGCCAAAGTTGAGATAGTTATAATTTTTTTTTCTTTCTCCCTCCAGAAGAATATATTTTTCAGTAAGCTCGGGTTACATTTTATCCCATTTACTTTCGTATCCTCAACTTTTATTTTATTCAGAAATTGTCCTAACAAAGTGCACAGAACTGATCTCAGGCAAAAGCATGTGTAATTGTCCAGATTACTTTTCATTTTCCTTCTGTACGTGCTACCAGTGCTATCCAGGTAGCCAGTGCCCCTTGACAGTGTCATTCGGTGTCCTGGTTACTGTGCTGCATAGCTCAGAATGGGGAGGGACATCACCTCCTGCTCTCCCTCCCTCTCCACCTGGACACACTACCTTACACTTCCACGTAAGGGCCTTCTTTCCTATTGTTCATCAGCTTTCTGCCATTAAATTCATTATTGCTGTCATTACAGAAAACCGAAGTAAAGTACTTGTTTAGATTTGGAACATACCTGAATTACCTTTAATCTTCACACCATTCTCATTTCAGAGCAGCTCCGTTTTTCCCTTGTTCTTTTATTTGTACACCTGAGGAGTCATTTGTTACTTTAGTTTCCTTTGCAATGCTTTACCTTCAAGTTTACTTTGTATTTCTACACTTTCTGACCACCAAGTCAATTTTCATTGCTGATCTGTCTCTTTTTCCATTTGTTGTAAGTACTTTGATTACTTAGACTTCGAGTAATTATCCTTGCTTTGTTATAAAAGGGACATGGGGTGTTGTGGCAAGAGGCACATCCCTCACATTGGGGTGTGTGACCTGGAGACGGGCTGAAGTTGTCCCATCTTTTTGTCACAGTGGCATTGGGAACAGGGTCGTTTTCACTGTCTAAAGGCAGGGAAATGGAAAATCCAGAGCTCCATAGTGTCTCAGAGACTTTTGCCGGAATATATATATCTATATCTATATAGGACAATCTCTGTATTTCAGGACAGCTCTGGCAATCTGGATGTCTGATCTCCCTATGAGTAACAGCCATTTTGAAGTGATTATTCACTCTGTTAGAGCTGAAGCATTTAACTAGAAGTTGTTTTTTTCCTCCAACTTACTTGAAGGTTTCTTTGATCTAAATGTCAAGCCCTTCCTAAACTGAAGTCCCTAACTTATTTGGTCAGATTATTTTTACTAGTTGTTTCCTGGTAGTTAGTTCAATAAATAGTAACGGGTCTATTTTTGTTTATTCTTTGATTTAATTTTAACTGAGCCAGCCCATGCCCACTCACTGCAGAATTCTTGTCTATGATTAGCTCTTGTGTGATGCATTCCCTGCTCACCAAAACCAGGTCTTCTCTGGTGCTCTTCATATTAATTCAGTGGCTGTGATGAAGAAATCAGTGTCCCAGTCCATGAGTATTTAGGCTGCAATATTGCTGGCAATGTTTGTTTTGCAGTCAAGGCATGGGACATGATATTTATGTGGGCGTTATGGAGAACGATAACCTTTCCTGATGCTGTTCCTGGGGGCTGTTAGACATGCCGTAGAACAACCTTTACTGTCCTTCCTCAGACTTATTTTAGCCTGGGCAGATTGCCTCCCATCCATGCTGCCTTTTCTTTTTCCTTTACAAACTACCTCACCGTGGCACTACAACATTAATCTGCCATGATAATCTCTATTTCTGTCTTTCCTGAATAGCATGTATCTTCCAAGGATTTGTGAAACATAAGCAAATTGAGTTATTTTTAGGATTGCATTTTCCTTGGGCCTCTCATATCCTTTAGTCTATGCTAGTAAAGACTAAGTAGGCTTTTCTCTAACTTTTCTTAACTTTATCTTCTGCCTTAGGCTGGCAAGGAGCAGAGGCACATACTTTCATCTATATGCTGAATTGTGAAGAGTTTGTTACACTCTTTCTTCTTGCACTGAAGTTTGCTGTGAGAGCCCAACAAAAAACAATGTTAACAACTTTTTTCTCTTTCTCTTCTTAAAGCCTGGTTTCCAGATTTTATTACAAAAAAAAAAAGGGCAGTAAAGTCTTCCCTTGGAAACCCATTTGCCTTGCATGAGGAAGAGGTATTTCAGGGTCTTTATTAGGAATATCTAAGCTGTACAAATACTATGCTAATGTTCACCACCCCTCTGGAGGAAAGGAGTGCTCTTAGCACATTTACCACATATCCTCGCTGCCTGAGGCATGCCAGAGACAACAGCCTCCTTGATTTTTCCTCATCCTTTATTGTGTACTCCACTACCTATCTATTATGAGTCACTCATAAACCTAACCTAATCATGACAAACATGTGAAGAACTAATTTGCAGTTCATAAAATGAACTGAAGTGGATTGAATAATGAAGGCACTGATGCCACTAACTTGTTTTGATTTGTATGTGTTCAGACATTTTGAAGTCAACAGGGAAGTATATACAACTTGCTGAGCTCAAATATTTCCTGGTTATTATCTTCCCTTTTCTAATAATCAAATTCATTTGCAAGTAACCACAACCAAGCAACCCAATAACAAAAGATTTATACCCCGTTGGCAGTTGAAATAGTCATTTGATTTCCAATGGGTGTTTGTTGCCAGGCAGGTCTTCAACAGTGTTTCTGATCTTCAGATCTACCTATTTATGCAATCTTTATGATTTACCATGTCACAGAGAAGAATCCATAACATTTGCTGCAAGTAAGCTAGATGCTACATTAGATAACCAAGTTTCCTAGAGCTATTAGCCATATATATTCCAGACAAATTATTTTCCTTGTGTTATGAAGTCAAAGTAAACTTGCTAAAACAATAACATAATATATCAATATCTTAAATTACCTATTAAGTTCCATTTGCCTTCATCTCCTCCAGCTGAGGGCAGACCATGTTTAACAGCTCAAGGAAGTAACATTTCTAACATCCTAATGCAAAACAGTGCAGGGCCATATTGTAAAAGCAAAGCTCGAGTGTTATGAAGAAAGTAATGTTTTATTGAATCAAGAACTTGATGCCAATCATGATTTTCAGTTGCAGAAGCCTGTTGTTTATTGCAGCAGCACATTTTATGTAAGTTCCTTCCTGATTTACGATGATTCAAATTGATAGACTTCTAGTCTATGACGCTGCCATCACAAACAATAATTTATAACAGCTTCAGCTCTGCTTTTTCAGTGCTGGTTTTCAAGGACTAGAGCCAAGATCTATTCACCAGAAGTAAATCTGGGAGGAAGTTCACTTACTATGAATATTAATTAATGTTTATATACTATGGTTTATTTTGTTAAGCAGTGATTTAATTCAGAACATTCAAAGTGGTGCTGTATGGGTGAAAAGAATCAGCAGCCATGTGCTCAATTCATTTCAGAGATAAACCTGGTTCCATTCATTTTCTTTTATGGTGAAACCTGAAAACAAGCTTCAGTAAATGTGGCAGAATGGAGAGTGCATAAGCCAGTGACAAGTGGTGCTTCTCTGTTCTCTGTAATTATGCAATAAAGAGAAGATGTTCAGCTTCACCTCGAAGTCCTTCTCCTCCATTGCTCTTCCTGTGCAATGAAGTGAACCTCTTCACTTTGCTACTTTTCTTTTTATTCAGACTAATCATCTCCTTGCAGAGATACTAGTGGAAGTGATTGAAACTATGAGGTACAGCATCATCTTGACACTGAAAAGCATTCACAGAGGCTGAATGCCTGATTCTCCAGCAGAATGAGAGAAGAATGCACAGCAGAACCATATTTTCCTTTGTCTATAATAAAAACCAGGAATGGCCAAGCCATTACAGATCACTAGCATGCTTGTATTCTTCATGTTACAGCACATAAAAGTATTCTCTTGATTTATATTTTGTTAATACAAAGCCTGCACTCTGGCGATACCAGAAAAACTTCTGTTTTATGAGGTTATGCTCTCCAAAGACCTCGCATCCATTCATAATATGAGCAACAACCCCATTGGTGGAGTGGTAGGGTTAGTCTTTTTTCTAGCATCAGCTCTTCCCATCCTGAAAATACAATCCTGAAGGCCAGTACTCATCACTGAAGTGGGCTCAGTGTGAGTGGGTGATGCTGCTACCTCCCTGTACCAGCTGTCTGTGTCACCTTTGTGGCTGGGTCACGCTTCCCCAAACAACATAGCTGGTGCTTTCCTAGCATTCGTTGTGGAATACTGCTGTACAGACTCCTACTCTGCTCCTACTCTCTCATGTACCACCATGTGTCTGACTCTTCCTTTCCTCAGGCTGCTCCACAGAGCCAGAGCCACCACCTTACTGGATTAGCACAAAAATTCTGTGCTCACAGAACACAAACACGTTTTCAGTCTAGCCACTGTCCTCCTTCACAAGCCAAGCTCAAGTACAGCTGTCTGTCCAGCACCAGGCAGGGCTGGAGGCATGCCAGCCAGCAGAGCCTGCTGGGTCCAGTTCTTCTTCATAAGAGGGTGAAGCAGCTGCAGTCCTTGATAGCTGGTGACTGCTATGCTGGGATGCCTCTCTTCCCACCAACTTGCGTGGAGAGCACAGGCCCTCCTCAGCTGCCCTTTTACAACTGCCTTTTCTAAGGCCTACTTGTTTGCCGCTGCTTTATGAAGCTGGTGTTGCTGACGGCCCTCACCCAGCAGGTACACTAGCCTAGAGAGACCTTCCCTTGCAATTGCCATGCACGGTATATGTTAGATAAGCCTCAAATAGATTGTACCTACTTCAGTAAGTAGCTTGAAAGTGTAGTATACCACAGCAATGAAGAAAACTCCTTATTCCATTAAATTGGAGGTTAGGCATAATGTGAGCTGCATTCCTCCTTCATCTACACCCAGACTTCCTCACTGAAGTCAATTGGAGCTGCACCTTTAGGATTAAGAAAACAACATGCCCCAGTTAGGTGTCACAGAAAACACTTCAGTGGATTGCACAGGCTGAAGGGAGAGCAGAATGTTGCCCATTTTATTTACTATCATGTTTGTTTTGGGAGCTAAATTATTCTTCCTAATTCTGCTAGCAGTGTAATACGCTGTTGCAGTAATAGAAAGCATATGAAAGCAAGCAGATGGTGAAAGCAGAAAAAAAACCCAGCATGTCCTGATAATGTAGTAAGCAAGTTCATTTTTTTGGCATTAGGCTTTCATAACCAAGGCATGGTGATAACAAGTACAGATGTATTTTTAGAGCACAGTTCATAAAAAAATAGAGCCAGTTTCATTGCAGGGCAATGGAAGACTACTTTTTGAGACTTCTATATAGATAAAAGCTAAATGTGAATGTTGTTGAATTAGAACCATCATTTATTATTGCTAGAAGATGAGTGGCAGAACAGATTCTGGTCAGAGTGATTCCATCATGGCTCCTGTGATCTCTCATATAATTACAAATGTAGAGTCTTTCACCCATTGATTTATAAATATGCAGCCATCCTGTGTTCCAGAAATACCACAGACAATTTGATATAGATTGTTATCACAGTGGGCAGTATTGGAAATTCAAAATATTTTATTCTGCTGTATAAGTATGCAGCCTCCAGGTTGAAATTTTGAAGCTCAAGGTTGTTGATTCTTGGATATATTTGTGTGTGTGTGTGTATTTGCAGCACATGAAGCTCCCAGCCTGACCTCAGCGGCCTCTTGCTTCTCCTACCCACATGCCCAATCCTTCCAAAGCAGAAGGCTGAAGACCCTCAGTGGGAAGCACCCACATTTGTTTAGCAAATCTGAGAAAACTGAAACAACCTTGACTTGCTGGCTGAGCAAAAGGCCCTGAAATGTTTCAGTGGAGGACACTATCCAGCTGATAGCAACATTTTTAAGTCTCTGATGACAAAACACGGAGAGAAAAGAGGTCAGATTCACTGCTTATCATTTTAAGATTCTTCAGAGAAGAGATAAATTAATCTTTGTTATAGTTTTCATTTGAAACAATGAAGCCACATCTCCATGTAGCTGCAAAATGGACCTTCCCTCAGCTTCCAGGAGTTTCGGTTTCAGATGGAGCAAGGGAGGAGGAGCCACAAAAGGCACTGCTTCGGTCGTGAGAGCAAATGTCAGTGTACAGCTGAGGGAGTAAACCCAGGTCTGAGCTGCTGATCTCTTCTACAGGGAAAAGTAGTGAGGAGAGACAGCCCTATTTCTCATTAAAGCATATAATTGGTGACAATGCTCTTTTTTCACCACGCAGTAACACAGCATACTAAGTAATGCAAGAGTTTGGGGTTTTTTTTATTTTTAATATTTTATATGCATCTGGTTCCTTTCTGACTTGAAGAAACAAAGGCAAAAGAGTATTTTTGATTGCTTGATCCCTCTGAGGACCCCGTGCTTGCTGCTTCCTGAGGGAAGTTGTCTCCCTTTATCTTTTTCAGTAATGGCTTGCTGATTTAACCTCCCAGGAGATAATGGTTTTTCTTCCGGATTGCTTTTAGTATCTCTGGGAGGTGGCGGGTGACATCGTTCAGATTTCTTTGATGTCCCCGTGTCCTCTTCCTTTCATTACCTGAACAAGACTTGGAGGAGGGAGGAAATGGAATCGGTATCATGTCCCCAGGTCCCAGTTGTTTTCCCACTCCTCTGCCTGTGCCACTGTCTTTTCCTGATGCCACTTCCCCTTCTCAGGTCCTGGGGACATGGTACAGCAGCCAGGTGACCCGGGGCCACCTTTGCTGCTGGGGCCACATGGCTTTCTCCCGGCAGAGAGCATTTTTCCCTGCAGAGCCTCGAGCAGGGACCAACCTGGGGACAGACCCCAGAATGCCCAGCTCAGCCCCACAAGCCGGGCTGGGAGCAGGGCGGTGAGGGGCTCGGCTGAGCCGCTGGCTGAAGTGGCTGGTGGGTCAGCAGCAGCGGGTTGTGTCGGCAGGTTGCTTTCCTCTGCTGCACTGCCTTTCTGTAATCCGTGAAGCTCTTTTAGGGCAAGAGCCTGAGGTCCCTCCTGCAGTGAAATAAGGTCTTGATCCCAAATTGTTTGGACTGAGGTCAGCAAGCCTGTTTTCAAACCAAAGCCCTGCTCTCCGTGAGTGAAGCTCCCTCTTAATTTTTGCTTGACAATGCTGCAGCAAATGGCTTTCAATGCAGTGTCTGTATGTAACTGCTCTTTTTGGTGCATTTCCCATAATGAGCTGTAGCATATGCGTTGTGTCTTTACACACCTCGGAACAATGCTATGCAAGCATTAGGAGATTTTTCTAACAACTAGTAAATGTGCTGCTTTTCACAGCTCACCCAAGCATTCCTGGCTGATAAGCCTAGCCACCGAGGGATGTTATCTGTATTTCTAGGATGAGAGGAAAAGTGAAGAAAAGGTGGGAGGCATACCTGAACATTTAATACAGCTAATTCTGATAGAAACATGTTGCGCAGAGGACGCTTCTCCAACAGGGAGGCTTGAGGAGCCATAGCACTGTTCAGAGAAGAAAGTTCAGTGAGAAGTGAAGACACCCTAACTCTTTGTTCCTTCCTGTCTCTGTGCATCCTTGAGTGATTTGTTCAGTCTCTCCTTCTGGCAAGTGCAATGCCAGTATATCCATAGTGATGCTCAGACCTTTTAATTCACAGTGGGTGAATTAAATCCACAGCAGCACTGTGTGGGCCTCGCACGTGTGTAACAGTGCAGGAGCAGTACTTGTCCCAGTATGTCCAGTCTTCGTCAGGGAAATGAAGTGCAGTACACACGTGGTGAAGAGCCGTTACTCACTATGGCAGGAGCAGCACCTCCAGAGCTGGGCAGCTGGGGTGCTTTCCCTGCATCTGACTGCTTGCACGCTCCTCAACTACCCCTGTGAGAAATTACCTAGCCCTGGGGCTCAGAAAACGTCTTTCTGAAGAATAAGATTTTTGCTGTGTTTCTGATTTTTACCTGAAGCAGCCCAGCCTGCACTAGCTAAAAGGCATTTTTCAGAGGATCCTTGGGCCCAGTCCTTCATATTTCAGAAACAGAGCTGCACTGCTATTCAACACAGAAATAGACATTTCCAGGAAAATATAGTGGCATGTTTTTGCCCAGTGGTGCTTCTTCCATCTTTTGTTGTGGTCACAAGCGAAAGACCTTTCTTGCTGTAGTCCATCCTCTCAGTGAGGATGAGCCTCTGAGGCACAGTGTTCCCACAGAAGGAGCAAGCGAGGAAGCAGTGCCTGGTGGTGGAGGACTGCATGGCTGGAAAGCATGCCTGCTGGGCAAAGTATCATGTGCATCTTTGTTGAAAGATCACTTAAGTCTAATTTCAGCAGGCACACAGTAGTCCTCCCGATTTACACCAAACCCCTGACCATGCCTGATGCTGGCACCACCTCCACAGCCCTGCCCCACTCCCATCTGGGCCATGTTACTCTGTGCAGAGATTTTTGCCTGCACCAAAGTCAGGAAATTCCTGGCTATATCTCCCACAACAACGATAAAATCAGGTATTCTGAATGGATACTGTAAATGAAAACTCTGCATTTATCTCCACAAGTGTTTCTCTGCGGGCACATGAGGGGCCCTGCAGTATAGCAGGTTGGGAGCCGCTGCCCTCAACTTCCATGCTGCCCCTGCAAAACCTGAGCATAGCTGAAGGAGGGGTTTGAGGGTAAAACCTTCCAGCCACTGATGCCAGGCATCAGATGTTCTGGGATAACTGTGAAGTTTCTGATGGCCTGAGGCTATAACCCTAGTGTTGGGGAAGGTGGCAACCCACGCTGTATGTCAGAGCTGGTAAGCAGTGGGTGTTCGCTGAACTCCTCAGTAATGTGGGTTAACCATCATCCTCACACAATGCTGTATCTTCTGCTCTGTGTACTGCGCTTAAGTGGCCTTCATCTCTTTGGTAGCTGAAGGCTTCACACTTGTTAACGCGTCTATCCGCACAGGAGCTCTGAAGTAGGGAAGAAATGTTATCCCCATTTTGCGGGAAGGGACTGAACCAGTAAAAGGTCAAACATCCACCCCAAGGTCTCAGAGAACCTGCTGCAGACTCTCTGTCTGAGGGCCTCCCAATTCTAAGGGTCACAACCTCATTTTCCTGTAGTGACAGAATAGGATATAGAACCAAAGTTTCATGGGTAAGTAAGTGCCAGCACCTGCTGGCTGGAGTCCACAGGCTGTGATCTCCCATCTCTACCAGCACTTGTATTTTCCTCTGTTATTTCAAATATTTTATTTTGTCTAGTTTAAACAATGGTCCCACTTGCTCTTCAGAGTTGTAGTCTGCAGGGAAAACATTTAAAAAAATTATTATTCCCAGTGTTTGAGCCCAGACGGAGGGGTGGATGCACAGAGTCAGGACCCCCCCACCCCTCTGCCAGCTCCAGCCTGCACTCTCTGCCATGTAGCTGCACAGTGCAAGAGCCACCACCAGCCCCAAGGTCCCTTCCCACCCATACCAGGTGGTGCTCCTTACCCCAGCACCGGGACACAGCTATCTCTGCAGCGGGGAGGATCTCTGTGGCCTCGGTGGCATCACTCCAGATGGAAGTTAATCTAATTCAAGAGAAAAAAATGGCCCCCATGTTCCAAGCTGCCCCCCCCATAGAGAAAGATCCAAGCTGTGATTCTTCCACCTCTGGATATGCCATCTCTTAAAGCAGGCAGTGGCTCAGATGTCCAGCTCCATTTCAGTCCTGTCCCTTTATAAAAACTCACGTGTTACTGAAACAACTATCCACGTCTGCTTTGGCATGTGAAGAATGCATCACTTGCCTCATTGCCTTAAAAGCAATAAATCTCTCTTTATCTTGACGGTCACTTAGTAATGAAAACCAGTGGTCACATCAGTTATCCAAAAGAGGCTAAATGACAACTTGCTCCACATCCTATACAAATCAGTCAGATAGCTTCAAAGCTCTTATCAGTTCCACCTGGGTGGATATATCCAGAGTGGCCAAAACAGGCCAGCATGCAGCACTTTGTCATCCTGGCACCTCCCACCCATCCTGCTGCTGGCCGAACAAGGACTCACAGGGATTTCAGAGTTTCCACTGTGATTAGGCACAGTGTCCGGTAACAGTTTATGAACAAACAGCAACTGTATTTAATAATTCCTTAAAATTTGGTAAATGCCCCACCTAGCTGCCTGAAAGCATTTCAGAAGCCTGGTCCTTCTCGGCTCAGGTATTCATTGCAGTGGGTAAGACCCTTTCATAGGGATTTGCTTGTGTTTTTCATTTTCCACCTGCAAATTGGGAAGAAAGCTATTCATACACCTTTGCAAAGGGCTTGGGGAGCACTGCAAGGAGAGTGCTATTTAGGTATCAGATTTCTGTAGCAGCACTTCACATGGAATTCAGCTGGGGAAGGGCTGGCTCTGTTGTTGCAGCACTTGTTGAGGACTCAGCTCCCAGATGTATTAAGACTCCATGTGTGATTTAGTCTTTTTGCGCCTTCATGCCTTACCTGTAAAATGCAGGCAGTAGTGTTTCTTTGATTGCATGAACGTTGAGTACATTAATGGTACTGACACCATCACCCTGCAGATACCTGCAATGGGTAATTCTGCGATCGCTGCAGATGCAGCATTCATTTGCATTTGTATTCAGTGAAGTACCAGAGGAACCAGACTATTATACCCTGATCCTAGGAGGAAAATGTCTGGAGACCCAGACATCCAGGTGTTGCTGAGCTTCATGGGGTGCGGTGTCCAAATCTAGGCTAGATTGCACAGCTAATCCCTACTTAATTTATAATAGCCCGAACTTCAATGTGGACTCCAACCACTGACTTAAATAGAAATCTGAATCTGAATTCGGCTGCCCATTTTGTAGCTTGGGTCTATGTCTCAAAATTACTTTGTTGTCTGCTTCAATCTACTCTGAAGCTGGAGATTTATTTCTGCAGAAGGCAGGGAAACATATTATGTTGCCAAACTACTTCCAGTCTTTTCCAGAATTACAAGTCAGGGGATGGTGGGTAAATCTTGTGATTTTCATCCTACAATCTAAACCAGATGGGCTGCCCTTGCAGCATAAACGTTTAAGCAAGAAAAGCAAAAAATTGGTAGAAAAAGTTATCTTTTCTGATTAACTGCATTATTATGAATTTCATTATTTAATGTGATGTGTATAAAACTAGACTACAAGAGAACTTGATCACTGTCTTTGATTCATCCCAATAAAATGTGGGGGTTTTGTCTTCTCAGGGAAAAGGAGGTGACCGTAGACTAATATAGTAGTTGTGCTTATTAGAAAGAGAAAACTCTCAGCCTGCAGAAGGACAGGCTCTCTTAGTAAAGCTCATGTTAAATTAAGCCAAATATACGAACAACTAAACATGATCCAGCAAAGCCATGTTACTAATATCAGCCCAGGTGAGATTAATAAAACTGAGCACAAACTGTGGTGAGAAAGAGGGAGGTTATGAGGAAATCTGTGGCCAGGGTTCTCCATCCCTCTCAAGGCAGAACAGCCAAAAGGCTCTTGCTTTCTCGCTGAACACCACTCTGGTCGTACTGCTTGTAGCAGATATGGGGGCTAATACCTGTGAGACTTCCTTGTTTACTTTAATTTCCTTCATTCTGATACAGCTGCTAGAGATTTTAAAATGCCTGAGAAGTATTGAACGTGTAGCTGGCATATTGGATGAATAGGATGGTAGGAAAAATCTCTCTCCTGTCCATTTACTGTTCACACACAGGAAAGACAAGACAGTATCAGCAGCAGAGAAAAAAACAAGAGACCCAATGAATTAGATGCTGTTAATCTCAGAACTTGAAAGCCAGTGAAATAACCAAGATGTTGGAAAAAAAATCTGCCATAATTGAAATGGCTGACTGGTGAGTGCCACTGTATAACCCGTTGGGAGTCCTGCTAAAAACATTGCTGGAAGGAGCCAGTTCTACCTAACCGGGAAATGCAAAGCCAGATGAAGTTACACAGGAATTTCAAAACTCTGGCTTGCAGGACGAACAATTAGCCTCAGCAGCGCAGAGCAAGTTAGCACAACACCAGAGCAGACCCAGAGCTGCTCCTCCACAGCCCTGGCCACTGGTAGAGCTAAAACTGCCATCACCCACCCAAGCCGAGTCTGAGGAAGCCCCCAGGCACAGCCGTCATGCCAGGTGCAGCCCCAAGGTTTGGCAAATCCCAGCATAACAGAGACAAAGAGATTAATGGTCTGATTTTCACTCTTTCAGCTTTATGCATGTGCCATTATACCCACCTCTGTGGCGGATTTGGGGATGGGGCGGCCGAATTTGCTGATCTGGCAAAGAGCTCTGGGACATCTCTCAGGGTAGCTGCAGAAGCCACTTGCTGCAGCATCGTAGCACTTTCTGACTGCTCCTCAGCCACAAAGAACTGGGATGCTCTACATTTTAAAGCCATTTCTATGCTAAATAAAATAGATTTTTTCGAGCCACCTGAAAACGTGACCTAGACCTTTTGCTGTGCTGTCGCACAGGGCCTGATAGTGGCTCAGCAGTGTCACTTCCGAGGGGTAGCAGAGCTACACCAGGGAGCAAAATCCTTAAATCCCTCAACTGAGATGCAGGAAAGCACATCTGCCTGTGCTCCTCAGCGCAGCAGGAGGGCAGCAGAGAGGGACAGCCTGAGAAGGAGGGTAAGAAGTGGAAGGGGAGGAAAAGGCCTGGAGAGCAGATGCTGATGTGAATGAGGAGATAGTGAGCATCCCTTTGCCCCAGGCTAGACCTAGAACAGCCAGAAAAACTGAGTGAATCTTACTGGCATGGTTGCAACCGAAGTAACACCTGTAACTACTGTGTAAAGTCCAGGATGTTTAATCAAATAACTGAAAATAAAAGGAAAACCAGTTTTACAAAACATCACAGCCTACCACGCTACCTAGTGATCCTCTCAGACAGACAGGTGGGACTAAGTTTGGCAGTACCAGAACAGATTCATAACTGTTTTCTGGTATTTTTTTGTTATTCAAAAATCTGCCTCTAACTAGTCCTTTTTCTACTGGCAATAAAGCACATGCCGTCTTGGATTCTAGTTGCATGAGGTTAACACATAACCTTCTTATTATTTTTTGCTTTCAGTCTTCCAGCATTTCTGCCACTGAAGATCCTCTTCTATGGCTTCAAGTCGAAAAATCTTTGTGGCAGATTTGGCATTGCCTGTAATAATTTATGAATGCGATGTGTTGACATGTTTACTGTGTGCATACATTGAGCTACTTCAATAGCTGGATTGTCAAGATATGTACTCAGGAGAGAGAAGATGGATCCAGGCATACATTTTTGAGGAAACACTTGGGAAACAAAGCAAGTGTGATGTTTTGACTGGGTCCCTGCTAGGCTCGCTGGAGAGATGTCCCTGGGAGGAATGTGGGTGCCTGGAAAGCAAGACATGAAAGACTCCAGAGAATTTACAGAGGACCATTTAAGCAGAAGTTGTTGAGATCAAGACTCCAGAAGGGGGTGAAAGTGCTCAGATCTGTAGATGTTTAATTTAGTAGATGTTGGCAAGACTTCCAGATAAAGTGTATGTGAAATATCTTTTAACCAACATGCTTTATTTCAACAGTTAGGTGTCTCTTTTGTTTTTAAAATGTTGTTTGGGTCATATAGGAAGGCTGAAGGTCTCTGTTCTCATGCACATGTGTGAGCTTGGAGAATGCATCGGGTATGTAGCCTGGAGCTTGCTGTAAGCATGAGGGAATCAGACTATCCCACCCATGGAAAGGTAAAAGCTCAAGAGCTGGCATAAGCAGACAGTAAGTCAGAAAGGCACTGACAGCCAGCGATGTAGCAGTACCCATAACACCACCATCATCTTTCTTTTAAGTCCCCCACACATAATTCTACTGACTTTCTTAAACATTTAAGCCTTAGCATTCAAGTGATTCATATTTGTTACCAAAAAAGTCCCCTTAACACAAAGTACAAGCCAAAACAAAGTTAATGAGCCTTGATACTTGCAGGATAATTCAAAGTTTAAGGGTGATAATAACAAAAATAAAATAAGGGAGAGTGGAAAAATCCAGTTTCATTGTCCACCAGAGAACCTGAGTTTTATCCTTTTGGTTCGTAAAATCAAATCTATTGCTCAAGTGACTCTAACACTGTTATTAAAGTAGTGCAAGAACACATACATGTGCATAATTAAGTACCCCTTTGTGACCATAAAAGGTCTGTCTGGCAGTCCATGGGGAATGCAAGAGGGACTTGACTCATAAGCACGAAAGAGGGAATGTCATTACCGTAATCCCCCTGTATTTCATTACTTTGTCTGGGGCTCAGCCATATGTGGTGGAGTCCTTGGGTGCAGAGCACTGGAAACAGGAGTGTTCTGGTGCAAGGTTTGGGCCGTATGCCCTGTTCACCTGAGAGTCAATAACAAATTGACCTGGAACTGCCTGGGTATTTGTCCTATGAAAACTTTAAGTATAACTCATGTCAGGCACGCAAAAAACTGAGGCACTAGGTATTTTAGGTATATCTGAGAAGTTAGATTTTTTAAAAATTTGCGTTCTGGTTTTGCACTGTCAGATACCAATGGTACGTGGAAAAAAGTCACTGACATCTTCCTGCCCTTGAAAACATGTGATCTGCCTTAAAGCACTGGCATTGTAACCTTTCTGTTCAAATGAAGAGACTAAACATGTTCAAGACACAGAAACAGTAAACAGCACAGCTATAAAATGCCATTTTGGAAGGGCGAGTGAGCAGTTGTACGGTGACCGATTTCCTACCACAGTTCATTTTCACACGGCTCCCTTAACTGCAATACCTGGCCTGGGAGCTCCCCAGCCACCCCAGTCTTGATAAACAATTTGGGAGTGAAAAAAAGGGAAGGGGTAACAATCTAACACAATGGAGTGGTAGAGCAGGACACACACAGGAGCACGGTGCGCATCTCCTGCTACAACTCTGAACTCTGCTCCTTGGTAAATAATCATATGGTGCTACAGCAAGTCCTTTAATGGACACGAGGGGGTTTATAGCAGGACCTACAGATGCTCTGTAGATGCAGTCAAGCTCCTTTTGAGCTGCCTCCCCCGTGGGACTGGAGCTGTTCCCAAGAGGGATCCCTGTGGCAAAGTGCCTCTCATCCATTCCTGGAGCAAGCACCGCATTATGCCAGCAGCAGAGAGGAGGCAGCAGGGGCATTTTTTTCTTGAGGTAGGAGAGCCACCTGTGCCCTGGGGCTGCTCTAGGGGCTCAAAATTCCAGCCAAGAGGTCAGGAATACCCAGGAGCTGCCAACTGGAGAGCCCAGATTTACAAACTCTTCAAGAAAACAAGGCTTAATGAAAGACTTGAAGGAAAATTAGACAAAATGGACTGAGGTGGACACGGGAAAACATTCTACAGCATAAATCATAAATCCTCCCCCGTTTGGAGAGAGGTAGGAATTTCATCTCCATTAATTTAATCTGGCAGATACAGATAACAAAGCAGCCCTCTACATGGGAGAGTTAACAGTGCTAAGATTGATACAGACAGACAAGATGCACTTGGAAACATAGGAAATACGCACCTCTGAGAAAGCTTCCACTATTAGTATTTTTCCCTTGCAAATGCGGGTCTTCTAAAACACTCTTTTATTTAGGAAGGATCTAACGAGGAGGAGGTGGGAAGTAGAGCTACAAAGCATGTAAGAAAGCCTCAAATACATGAGTGGGAGGAAGGAGAAAGAAATGAAAGAATAATGAAGCTTGCATCACTGGAAGCAAACAACAGAAGAAGGGAAATGCACGTACTTGTGGCTAAATTTTGCAGGAACTTAGGCTGAGGTTTAAAACTGCTGTGGTTTAGCACAGATACAGGCACAGAGTAATTCAGATGACTTGATCAAAGGACAAAGAAACATTACTACCGATTTCATTAGGAAAATTTCCTGGCTTGGAGTTAATGGGCAAGCACAGGAAAAAAAGCCTTCTTTATAATGCTGATGTGGAGTAGCCCTGCAAGGGCACCTGCAGTGTCTATGGTGGTTATGGGATTTGGGGATTCCTTCAATGGGACCAGGATTTTGCCCTTCATGGAGACTCTTGTTGGCATCTGTGGGATTTCCTTATGTAGCAATGTTGCAGAGATTTGTATTTTTAAAAACAATTAATAGATGTCTTGTTATTAACATGGTGCGTGGAGTCCCCAACTCCAGCTGCATTGACAGCTGAGCCCAAATGCTCAGCTGTTCTTGGGGTATTTTCATTAAAACTGAATCGACTGTAATTCAAGAGCATCTCCAGTGGCTGCCACACCAATGACTACCCATCTGAACTAGGGCTGGTCTCTCCTGCTGCAGTCTTAGGCATATTGCAGAGCAGTCAGTAGAAAACTTCCAACTGAACACAACGAGGGAACCTGTGTGTCTTACACGGGAATCCTGTGGGATGGGAATGCCTCCATCTCCACGTGACCAAAATCACCTATAAAAGGAAAACTTTGCTCGGGAAACCCCAGTTTTATATTCACTTTGGACTAAACTGAGCCCGTCCATCCATTGAAGATGTGTGCATCAGGAGATCAACAGGAGGTTGTGGCCATCTGCACAGACGAGCAGTGCCCAGGGATGTAGCTCGGACCAAGGTGGGGGCAGGGAGAAGCTTCATGCCAGCAATGTTTACGAATGAAAGGACCGAGCTGCTACTTCAGCCTGTGCTAGCTTTTCAAAATCCATCCTGAGACAAAAAGAAAAAAGGGCAGAGAATGAAATTCCCATTCCCTTCTACCAGTAAAACTGTATTTGATACAGATTACATTCTTTCTTCTTTTTTTTCCAAATCTTATCAAAATTCAGAGTTGCTACTTTTTGTATACTGTTGACCTCCAAGCGTTGCAATGCGCCGGGTGCAGAATCTGGGATTCGCTGTGTCACTCCCACATCAAAGCGCGTTGGGTCTGGGCTTGGGAACCCTGCACAGCTGAGCAGTCAAGTTTGGATAGGCAGGGAAAAGGGTTGGCAGGACACGGCTCTCGTTCTGCCCTGCGTCCAGGCTCAGCGTCAAGGAAAGGATGTATCTCTTTGGAAAAAAAAACCTCATCCCATCCCCAACCAGTCATTCCCACATTGTGGCAAAATAAATCTGAAGGGATAAAGCTAGGCTTTTCCCCTGATCACTACAGCGATAGCACATAGCTCGAGTTACCACCCTGCAGGGTTGGTTGGAGAAAGGTAACTTTACAACGAATGATTAAATGCCCGTTCCGGGTTTGACAGTTCCCCGGGCACGTGGCAGAGCCGCTGGCACCCGCTCCCCCGGGGCGCTGCCAGCCTTGGCACCCACAGACGGGTCCCAGCCCGGCCCTCGGGAGCAGGGCAGGGGCGGCAGCGCAGGACACAGGGATGAGGGCGGCAAAGGGGATGAGGAGCGAGGAGGCGGCACCCTCGGTAGCGCAGGCTCTCCTGGCACGGGAGCTGTAGGGAATACAGTACAGCGGTGCCGAGCCCCGGCTGGAGCTCCCGGTGGGTCACCGTATAACAAAAATAACGGGCTTAGTTCTGCTCGTCTGACTTTGCGGCACGTGTAGGCCCGGCGCCCGCGGCCCGCAGGTGGCTCCCGGCTGCAAGGTGGCGGCCGGGGCACGCCAAGGCCTGCAGCCTTCCCGGGGGCCGTGC
>VZZY01019061.1:0-76843 GCA_013400335.1 Eurystomus gularis | reverse complement strand
AAAAAAGGGGGGGGGGGCGTAAGGAAAAGAACCAAGTCCGCGCATCACCAGCGGTGCCTGCGCGCAGCCGCGGCTGCTGTTGCCTTCCCCACAGCATCTGCTGAAACCTGAGAACGTGCCTGTCACATCAAGGTCACGTCGCGCCGAAAGCCGGTGCCGCTGTCCCGCCTGTTCCCGGGGAGCCGCTGGAGAGGCGCTGCCCCCCCGCCGCTGCCTCCGCCCGCACCGGCTCCGCGCGGGGTAAAAAGCAGAAGTGGAGGAGATAACTGCTTTGGTTTGGGTTTGTGTTTAAATCGAATGACCAGGCCACGTTTCTTTTTGTGGTAATCTGCGTACCTGGGAAAGAAAGCTGGGACTGGTTGGTTCTCCCGCTGTTTCTCCTCATTTCAAAGCTGTGTTAAAAGGTAATGATTTGGACTTGAATATTAACGCTGTTTCACAACTCTGCCTCGCCTGCAAAGGAAAAAAAAAAAAAAGTGGCTGTGGGAAACCCTGTGCAATTGACTATCATAAACAACAACAACAAAAAATCACCCTTCAGTCAGAGGACAAAAGTACAGATAATAAAATATAGTTCATTTCTGATGAAAGCAGCATGAGAAAATCAGACTATTATTGTGGTAAAATGAAGTTTTACTTTGCTGGACTACTGAAAGTTTATTGCGTGTGAAGGGAGAGAGCTATTTTGGTTTTGGAACAGGAGAGAAGTATTTCACAGCAAACTCACAAGAAAGGTTTTAATGTTTTTGCTTATTTTCTTGGGCAGCAGCTGTTGATTTCTGATGTTTGTGATGGAAAGATGTCTGAGCATTCTCTGTAATGTTTCATTTTGTTGCTCCCTTTAATCTTCATTTTGCAGAGACCAAGCTGAGAAAAAGCACTTTAGTGCTTCACTCAGTGTATAAATCATCACTTTGAAACCTTGGGTGACCACTTTGACCTCTGTTGCCTCATGCTCAGATATTTCAATTTTTGCATTGGTATTTCTTAAGAAGACTAGAGGCTGGTGAAGCGGGTCTTGTGGATCAGGAGGTAAATCTTGCAGGGTGCTGAGGTGAAGGTGCTCAGCACGTTCTTCACCCAGGGCTTTGGACCTTGCCATCTGCAAAACCCAAGGCCTGGCTTTAAAACTTGGCTGTGGGCAGAGCAGCCTAAAGGGGTGGTTAAAGTCAGGGAGCAGCACCCGCTTCTACACGAGCCCTCCCTGGTGGCTGCTGGGCTGGGATGGCGGGGCTGCAGGAGCTGGGACCCCCTCCCCGTGCCAGGGAAAGGCTTAGGGAGTTGGGCAGTTGTGTTTAATCCAGCTCATGTCTGATTAGCCAGATGCTGCTTTTAATTGCTGGGGAGTTTAAATGGAGAAAGTTTGGCTTGGTAGTGAGAGTGTGCTTGCTTCTAGGAGCGAATTTCCTGTTGACGGGAGCACCCTTATCTGCAGGAAGGTACGCTGGCAGGAAGTGTGTCAGTTACTTGTTTTTACACAGTGAAGGAAATGAGCTGGAGTAGGTACTTTCTAGATTTACCCTTCATCATCCTCTATGTCTGTGCTACTCTATGTATCTCTAATGGTTTTAGTTTGCAAAAGTTGTATCATGTCAGTCATTTCTGAGGGACGTGCACGAAGTTAAATGCTTGTGTTGTCCTGCCATTTTTTGCTGTTATAAATAAACCCGCCTCACCAACCTCTCTGGGCCACATTTTCAGAAGTATCCAATTTGCAATGTATACCTTTTGAGCCTCATTAATGATACTCAGATAGGCTTTTCCCCCTTAGAATGAAAGATCAAAAAATGTACTGGTTAATTTACTAATAGGAGCATCCTTACACATCTGAACTGCCTTTCATCATGGATCATAAATCTCTTTACAGAAATTCATCTTTTAATAGCCACAGAAGCTGTATGAGCATAGGAGGCTGAAACACAGCATTTCACATGGACTCCCCAAAGTTGCAAGGCAAATTAGGAGCAAAGCTTACGAGTCAAATTAATTGCTGCTTAATTAGCAATTGCTAATGGATTAAAACTTTGAGAATGGGTCTGGCTTTCCTGAGTGTGCTCATGATAACATGCCGATGCAATGTCTGTGTATTTCAGATGTGGGGTTGGAGGCGAGAGTACAAGCAGTGGTTCCGGAAGATACTGGTTGTTTACTGGTCCATGTCTGGCCTGGAATGGCTGGGATGCCAGGTTGGAGGCTGGTAAGATTAGACATGGCTTTGCACAGAGGACCAGCCTAAAGGCAAGGACGGAGATTTAGGTCTTTGTGTTCTAGTAAGCAAGAGGATTCAGGGAAATAAATATTATTTCCCTGATGTCGGCTCACGATGGAGTATTATGGTGTTAAGCTGAACCTTTGCAGAGGGATTTGAGGGAGAAATATGGAAAAGTTACATAAACTTATAATAAACTGCCTGGCATGCTGAGCAGCTTCAACTAGTGATTTTTGGCATAGGAGATGTCTTGGGGTTAAGGGCTGTTCCTGGCAGAAAAGGCTGCCGAGGCTGTCCAGAAGCCTAAGCTAGGCTGGAACAGGTCTGTCCTGGCTGATGCTAGAATTTGCCAGTTCGTGACTTCAGACATAACACAGTGCAGCACGACTTTGGCTACGATTTTGAAATATTTGTAATGAAACTGCATTTGGCTTGCTACCTGCTCTCATGGCCAAGTCAAAGTAAAACTAACAAAATAATGAGGAAAAAAGAAAAGACTCCAACAAAACAGTATTTCATTTAAATGTAAAACTTATGGCCGTGTTTTTTCAGAAGTGATCAGCTGATTCTGGGAAACCAGCCTGAAGCTCTGGAAGGCAGGGCTGGTTTTGAGAAGTGACTCTCTCTTAGGCTTTGGAAATCCTACTCTATTTAAGGTGCCTGAAGTTGAGCTGCCAAACATGAGGGCAACTCAAACCCCCCTGCACTTCACTGTAACGCTTTAGGTGCCTTTAGCAATCTTGGGTCTTGGGGAGTTTTGACTGATCTGGTCTGAAGCTGGTTGTCTAGCCTAAAGTTTGCACCTTTGCTGCCTGTGTAGCCCTTGAAGGAGCGAGGCTCCCTGCACCCTGGTTGTCCACCTTGAAGCTGGGCATAAAGTGGTAGGATAGCCCTCCTCTGGAGGTGGCTGGTAAGAGGGTTCTGGGGGGTGGCTAAAACTCGACATGGGTGGACATGTAACTTTCAGGTGGTTCAAGTCATATAGGACCACTCTTGTTTTAGCCCAGGGGCTGGTGGCCGCTTGCTTGCTGGAGATCAGATTTTCCCCTCTCCTTCTGGGGAGGAGCAGAAGTGACATGTTATGCTCTTTAAAAACTCTCCCTAAAGCTGATCTATTCCATAGCATCTGCAAAACTTGAATGTGCGACTGGAGGTCCAACTTCTGCTTATTACGCTGCACAATATGTTGTCACTCCTTTTATTTCTCTGTAGTCTAACATTCTCTTTGCTGGAGATGGTCTTTCTATGTGTCAACACTGACTGCAGGACATACAGATGGCAAGGTGTGACCCTTGGTCAGGACTGATAGGTGCCACTGAACGGAAAGGTCTGCCTAGCTGTTTGACACCAGGTTTCTTTTTTCCAACATTAGCAGGAATTTACATCAGTGGTATCTGATACAATGGAATTTCCAATGCTGGATGTTTTTACCTTTTACTGAAAATAAGTTAAAACCAAATGAAGATTGGTATTATTTCAGGACCAGGATGGTTTTGGCCCACACTGTTGTCTTCCTCTGCCCATCTCCCGTGTGCTGGGCTGTGGTGGGACCCTGTACATGAACTCTGTTTGCTGAGGCCGAGTGCAGCCCTCTCACGACATCTGGGCATGCTTATTTTTGATGCAAGGAGAATACACCAGACTTCCTAATGGACAGGGCTTTGCATACAAGGCAATCCAGGCTAGATTCTGGAAAGCGTTTCACAGAATGGCAGTTTATTGGAAATCACTTCTTAATACTGTACAGCAAAGCTGTTGTGCCTTTTAGTGTGGTCCTTTGCAAGACCTGTGCCTGCCCTGCTGAACCCAGCAGCGGCCTCGCATCTCCTATGACCCTGCCTCCTGTCTCAGGCTCGCCAGGCTCCCCTCGCCAACCCCTGGCAGCTCCGCAGTTCCCCGGTACAGAGCTGCATTTTTGTTTTTTCTCTTGGGCTTTGTAGAGCAGCCAGCCTTTTCCCTGGATAAAGCCGGCTTCCGGCACAGCAAGCAGATGCAGGCTCCCTAGCTGACCCATCCTTGCAGAGCAGTGCTCGGTGTTCCTCCCCTCAGTAAGATCTGCTCATTGCCAATTTATTTGCTGTCTGGGCTCGCTGGGGAAAGAGCAGAGGCATTGTAGTGGGGTTACGAGAGGTTATTGGAGAGGGGAGAAAGCTGAAGCTCTGACTTGTCCAGATTTAACTGAATTAAATCTCATTTTACCCCCAACTCCAACTTGTTTTGATCTGGGATTTACAGTAGATCGTTTGTAGAAGCTACCCAATTAATATGTTAATTTTAACACCATATTTTGGAAAGCTTTTTTGTTGGAGGTGGAGAAGGGACCCACATGTTTTGATCCTATTTTTATCGTTATCTTCACAGAGTTTTCTCACTCTGTGTTTTGCAGAAAGGAGTGAAATTTTAATAATTCACTAATACACTTTAACTTCATTAACATTTTATCATTCTGGCATTGTGCATATGGTGATCTCCTTAGTACTCTCATTAAGGGCCTGATCTTGCTCCCGTATTCTCACATCCCTCCAGGTGTGGAAAACCCTAGACACAGGTGCTATTCTGCTTCTTGGAAAGAGCTTTTCTCTTTTTCCAGTAGATAGTAAACTGAACAAAACATGCAAGTTTGGGTTTTCTTGTGTGTGTGTGAGGTTGTTTGTTTCTTTGTTTTTGTTTTCTTTTTTCAAAATGTAAAAAAACCCAAAAACATTTATACAAAGCTAGCAGTGATGGTTAGGTTGGAGCCACTAAGTGCCAAGCCTCCAGCCATTACAGACCTTAACCATGTGGTCTAGAGAGCATGAAGACACAAGGTGTTATCCTGGTATCGTTTTACACTGCAGCATGTTTGGTTTAAGCAGAGATTTAGACTGGTATTAAAATGGTTATGAAACTTGCAGGTGCCTTACCTGGGACAGAGCAGTGCTTGGTATTAGGATGGCACAAATAAAATTTAACACTTCATCTAGTCTTGGTGATTAATCATAGAATCAGAGAATGGGTTGGGTTGGAAGGGACCTTAAAGATCATCTAGTTCTAACCTCCCTGCCTTGGGCGGGGACACCTCCCACTAGACCAAGTCCCATCCAACCCGGCCTTGACCATTTACAGGGATGGGGCATCCACAACTCCTCTGGGCAGCCTGTTTCCAGAGGCACTCCTCAGCACCTGCACAGTGCGCAAGCTTGGAGTTGTGTCACGGTTTAGATTGAATCCACCAGACTTACAACAGACGCTCTCTGTTAACCCCTCTTCCCCCCCAACCCAAACAGAGGAAGAGAAAGAGGATAAGGCAGAGAGACTTATGGCCCCCTCTCCTCCTGACTGGGAGAGGAAGGGAATGAGAGCGTGAAGGCCAGCGGAAGGACCGATGGGAAGGGTCAAGACCCTTGTGATCCCTCAGCTTTAACCTGAGTATGATGTACATGGGATGGAATCTCTTGTTGGTCAGTTTAGGGTCACCTGTCCTGGCCGCTCCTACCCACAGGTGTGGCCTTTCGCTTTCTGCACCCCCTGATGTGGTGCACGAGAGTTAGGAGTGACCTTGGTCTGCACACCAATCCTTGGTAGTAACTCTCAACATTGAGGGTTGTCACTGCTAGAAGCAGACACTGTCTGCGAAAACATGCTGTTAGCTTCAGAAAGTGCAGTTAGTTAGAAGCAACTCAGCTGAAAAGTAAAATCACTGACCAAAATTGGTTTGGTTCTAACTCAAACCAGGACAAGGTGTGTGCCCACGTTGTGTTAAACAGGTGCTTTTAAATTGTGTTGTAATCTGAAATTGGGTGCTGAACTTCCACGGTGACACACCTTCCTTTTTTTTTTTTTTTTAACCATAAAATAAAACTGAATGAATGCATGATTTGTTACTACTAAATAAATGCTTTTAGCACACCAAATTACTTTAGGTGTAATCAGAAGGCATAAGAAGCCAAGCATGGCTGAGTAGTGGACAGTGTGTAGGGACAGGAGGCTTGGGAGAGAGTAGAAGGGAAACTTATGGGTTGCGAGCAGGAGAGAATTAAGGGCCAGGTAAGAATTTCAGGAGGTTACGTGTATTGAAAAGAGTGTGGCTGTAGGGAGACCGGAGGACAAGAGGTCACAGTAACAAATACAGGAGATGTTGAGGGACCTGACTGAATGTTTTTACTTGTCAGATAGAATATATTTGCTTCTAGAAGCACCAAGACAGAAACTCATCTCTTGTAAATTGGTGTAATGCTGTTGGAGTTAGTGGAATTACACTGACTTACACCAGCTGTTGGTCTGTCAGGTGGTTTAACAAGAAGACTGAAGATGTGAAGAGTGGGGGAACTGGAAGAGGTTATAGGCCTAAGCAACAGGGAGGGTTGAAGTTTGTTCAGAAGTGATAGAGAGACTCGGCAAGTGAAGAAAGATCCGAAGATCAGAAGGTCCATTGTAGCTATATTGGGTTTGATTTGATGACAAAATGCCCAGCCAAGAGATGTCAGCAAGGCAAGCTGAGAGATGGGCTTGGCTGGAGAGGAGACTCGGTGACCAAAGTATGTTTTTCATTGGCATGGTGAGTGAGTGAGTAAGGTCATGTACAGGGTTGGGGGTGGGAGGGGGAAGGCCAATGCTATGGCAGGACGTGGAGGTACAGAGAAAATGCCAAGGCAGAACAAAAGTCTTTCAGCCTAGAAGGAATAGAAAAAGCTTATCTAATATTGTTTAGGGTTGAGAAGAGAAAGGGAATGACCTTGACTTATTTAGAGACATGAGCTGTGGATAAGCGCTACTACAATTAGTGAGCTTTGAAAAGCTGAGCTATAAATTATCTATATCTTAACAGGTATGTTTGATTTCCATCCCCCTTGCTGTCTTCTGATGTTGTAGAGTGGTTTCATGTAAAGGTGCAGCAGACCTTAACGTCCTGAGGATGGTTACAGCAGCATCGCTGTGCTGCCATGGCTGCTGTGTGCAGAGCTCTGCACCTCACTGTTCCGGGGGTTGAGGTGGCCATAGCAGCCCTGGTTTACCCCGGGGACATCCAGCTGGGCGCTGTGCCCACTGCAGTCCCATTATTGCTTGGGAAATTCAAACAGGTGCTGGGAAGTCCCAGAGTTTTGATTAAATAGACTGGCCTTGTAGCTGTGGTTGCTGTACCCCAGTTATTAGGCCCCATGGCAGGAGCAGGTTGGTGTTGAACCACCCATGGGCATGAGGAGGCAGAGGAGGTGGCAGATGGGTTTCCTTCTGGTTTGAGATGTCTGGCAGGAGCGGGGCTGGGGTGTGATGAAGAAGATACGAGGGAAATATCACAGCTTCAGCTTTTGTTGCAACCACGTGGGTGATCTCACCCTGGACATTTCACCATGGAGTAACTTGTCAAGAAGGAAGAAAACACAGACTGAAAAAAATAAAGAAAGATGTAGGAAAAATGAAGAAAGTGGTAGGAAAGCTGAGGAAAAATTGTAGGAAAACTGAGGAAAAATGTGGAAATTAGGTATTTGTGTTAGGATGGTCACCCTTGTTCATAAGCAGGTCTCATTACTGGAGAAAATGCAACCCATTTACAGTCCAGAGGCCCACTGCAGCAACTGGAAACAGCCTGACTAGAAATGAAACTGACTAAATTGTACCAAGATAAAAAAAAACAATATCAAAAGTGAAAAGTAAAATGCCGTAAATTTTTTTTTCTTGGTTTTTGTAAGCCAGGGTACTGTTTCGGATGGGTGGGGACATTCCCATTTTCCATTCTTGACTGGTGATCTCCCTGTCCGGCACCTCAGAGGCAGCTAGCCTGGACTGGAAAGTCGGTGTCTTTAGAAACAGAAAACATTTTAGCTTTCCAAGTGGAATGATTTCTTTCTTTCTTAGTTGTACCAAAAGCTTATGCTGCTGCCATTGCAGCAGTTTGAGAAGAAAAATCTGAGCATCTTGATGCTAAAGTAGTTGAGAGATGACTCCCAGGGAAAGCAAGGAAAGATGTGGAGGACTCAGAGGCACAGTAACAGGATGCAAAAGCCTTTTACCACAGATCACTCAGGTGGGTTATCTCCAGAAAGCAGTAGTTATCCTCTGGCAGAGGCTGTTGATGGTTGCAGAGCTCAGGGGCTTGAGCCCACTCAGCTCTGCAACCCATGCAGGTGCCGGGATATTGAGAACTGGCCTGAGCTTGGGTGGTGCCCTTGGCCTGATTCCTCATGGGCTGGCAACAGGGCCATGCACCCTCAGAAATCACCCACACCGATCAAGGGTCAGGCTTCCTAGTGACTGGTGCCTGTACCATCAGGTTGGAGAGTTGTACAGAAGTGTTGAAGAGATGCAACAGATGGAGAAACGGCCAGGCACAAGTATATAGCCCTTGAGCCCCCTATTGAGAGAGTAATTTTACAGTATTAGAAGCAAAGGCTTTTTTACCAGAAAAGGTGTGTTAATCTTTCATCAAGGGGCTGTGTGAAACAGCCTTTGCTGTGCTGATGATAACAATAGTATTGGTCTTGTCCATTTGGCCTTTCTGCCTGAGAGGGTTATGTCCCAGACTCTTGGACCCTGTCTGCTCCCTGTGGGGGCTGCGCTTGATTCATTCAAGCCAGGCTCCCTCCTTTCTAGCTTTTTTTGTGCAAAGTGCTTTCTGCTCAAATGAGATTGCCTGTTCATGGTGTGAACAGGAATTCAGGAATTGCTTTGAAATCTGGAGCAGGACTTTTTTTTTCTTAGTAATTTTCAGTCTGAGTTTGTGTTCTGTCTTGCTTACTACTATTAGCTACTGCTGATTATGTGGGCGTTAAGAGCTGGAACCAAAGAGCAGCAGGGATCCCAAGCACCCTGCTTTGTCAGAGACACAGTGTGGGCAAAGGATTTTCTTTCTGATCCCCAAAATCTACAGCCTAAATAAGGTATTTGGAGCAAAAACTACTCCAGTATAGAAGTCTCTACACCAATGTAATTATTTGTCCTGATTTCATATTTCACATGCTTTAAGTTCCTGTCACCTGCCAGTAACGTACGGACATTATACATACCCTCTAAATTTCCCCAGTATTATTGGCATTTGTTGAGCAGCTGCTACTGACCTGCTCACGTTTGGTGGATTTCTTACTGTCAAAAGCACTTTCAGCACATGAATGAATGGGCAGGAAACCACCTAAATATTGATTAATGTGGACAGAAACTGCCCTCCCATCTCTTGCTCATTCAAAACAACGACAACAAAGTCTGGCAGCGGGATTCGGCTCATGGGCTGTTGGAAAGAGCTTGTTTTATTTCAAAGGTAGAGCTTTGTTTGGATGGAGACTCTCAGGTACTAGTGCTGGGAATGAAACCTGTTTCCGAATGTGAGAGATGAGAGGTTCAGCCCAGGTTCAGCGTCTGTAGGCGAGGAAGTGCTTTGACTTCTACAAGTGTTGAAACAAGCAGTGTGGCATTTTGGAAAATGCAGACGGTCTTTCCTTCTGGTGCCAGTGTGGGCATGAATGCTGGCAAAAATTGAAGCTTGTCCCTTTTCATGCCAAAATCTATGGACTCTGAGTGGCTTGGCTGATTTCAGTTAAGATTTCGCTTGAGCAAATAACTTGGTATTTGATCATGTAGATGGTTGATGTTTGAAGTCCACCTTCATGTATTCATGAGGAGCTCCCATGGGACTCAGTGGTGGCTGCATCTGATTTTATGGATGCAGAATTTGATGCTCTTTTGCTGTCATTGATATAGCGGTGGTGATAATGGTTTTTACTCATTTGTATTCCAGTAGTAGGTGAACAGTGTTAATATTTGGCTCTTCCTTAGAGTTTTTTGTGCTCTTAAGTGTGTTCTCCACTGAAGGTGATTCCCACATATATATGACTGATGCACATATGACTCTTTGGAGCCAGCACATGAGAAGACCTCTTTATACACAGATATGCTGCAACATAGATTTGTATCACTGTAACCATGAAATCTGTATCTTATCACAAACAACACTCAATCCATTACTTTGCGCAGATTTCAATGCTTTACCAGGCAATGAAGGGAGGAGCAGAGGGCCACGCTCAGCCCCCTAGGCACACTATATTAGCCTTTACTGACTTGCAGACCCTTAAGCGCACAGACTGATTTCAAAGTCTTGTGACTGTAGGAGAAAGTGAAGATGGGTTGTCAACATGTCTATCTTCTGGTGATAAACTCTGATGTCTAATGACTGAATCCAGGTAGCAGCCTGTCACCAAGTTAGTGTACTCATCAGGTCTCTGTCTCAGCCACTGTGCTTTACAGAACTGCAAGAAGCTGGTTTGTCTTTACATTTAATTAGCTAAACCTATTAAGGAGGAGACAGACAGACATGGACAGCAGGATGATTGAAGCCTTTTTTAATAGCCAGTAAAGCTAACGCTCTTCCCCTAATGTCAAAGTAGCAGCCTAAAGAACTGCTTCATCTGTGAGCTGCAGAAGAAGGAAACATGGTTAGGTTACGGACATGCATGTAATGAGTTTATTACAATGTGTTAATTACCACGGCCAATAATTATACTTCATTATTAAAGCAACTTCCCTCAAGATAAAATAATGAGATACACACTTTCATGTATCCTCGTCAGTCAGAAGCCCAAGAGGAGTTCCTGTTCCACTTCGATCTTGTGATATGAAGTAACGCAACTCCACTGAAGTCAGAGATGGGTTGCTGGGGAGACAGCAGCTTCCTTTTTTACTGGAGAGCTTTAATGCAACTTTGTTTTATTTCTGCACGTTAAAGTTAATAACACAGCAAGTGTATTTTGAAGTTAAGTCTTTCTAGGATCTCTATGTTAAATAACTGCGAACAAACTTTATAGTCACTCTATAGGCCCTCGTGATATATCATTTTGAGCTGCCTTCTATCTATTATGTTTTCTCTGCCTGCAAAATCCATTTCTAATTCTGGCTGTATCTCCTTTGCGATCACTTGCCAGAAATCTATTCCCAGGATTCTCCTTATTTTAGTGAAATATCTCTGCTTCAGCACCTTTCCCAAGGTGGCTGATCTAATCATGGCACTATCAGTTATCACTTCTCATTTCCTTTGCTAGCTCTGTCAAATGCAATGCACAGCCTAACAAAGTGACATTCAAATACTTTGAGTAACCAAGGCTATTTCATAGTCACAGAATGGTGGGGCTTGGAAGGGACCTCTGGGGATCATCTAGTCCGACACCCCTGCTAAAACAGATTCACCTAGAGCAGGTTGCACAGGATCATGTCCAGGTGGATTTTGAGTATCTCCAGAGAGGACACTCCACAACCTCTCTGGGCAGCCTGTTCCACTGCTATGTCACCATCACAGTAAAGAAGTTTCTCCTCATGTTCAGATGGATCTTCCTGTGTTCCAATTTGTGCCTGTTGCCCCTTGCCCAGTTTCTGGGCACCATTGAAAAGAGTCTGGCTCCAGCCTCTTGACACTTGCCCTTTCTTGATGAGCATTGGTAAGATCCCCTCCCAGTCTTCTCCTCTCCAGGCTAAACAGCCCCAGGTTTATCAGCCTTTCTTCATAAGAGAGATCCTCCAGTCCCCTCAGTATCTTTGTAGCCCTCTGCTGGTCTCTTTCCAGTAGTTCTTTGTCTCTCTTGAACTGGGGAGCCCAGAACTGGATACAGTACTCCAGATGTGGCCTCACTAGGGCAGAGTAAAGGGAGAGGAGGACCTCCCTCAACCTGCTGGTCACACTTTTTAATGCATCCCAGGGTACCATTGGCCTTCTTGACTGCAGGGGCACATTCCTGGCTCATGGTTAACTTGTTATCCATCAGGATGCCCAGGTCCTTCTCCACAGAGCTGATTTCCAGCAGGTCAAGCCCTAACCTGAACTGGCACATGGGGTTATTCCTCCTTAGGTGCAGGAACCTACACTTGTCTTTGTTGAACTTCATTAGGTTCCTCTCCACCCAGCTCTCCATCCTGTCCAGATTTTGCTGAATGGCAGCCCAGCCTTCTGGTGTGTCAGCCACTTGGTTCCTTTATCCCGGTCATTGATGAATATGTTTGTCAAGGGTTAGGGCTGGACTGGCCACTAGACAAACAACAGATGCTCTCTTTTAACCTCTCTTCCTTCCCAAAGGGCAAGAGAAAAGGAATGAGAGACTTATGGACTAGAAAAGAAGGCTAAAACTACTTTAATAAAACAAGAACAATAGAATACATACAAATATTTACAAAACCAATGTAAAACCCAACCTCCCTGATGGCAATTATGAGATCATAACCACTGATGCTGTGGGGAAGGCCCAGACTGGTCTCAGTGGCAGATGGGAACAGGATTCACGAGTGGGATTTAGGAACTAGATGTGGGGAATACATGGATTGGGATCAAAGGCAGAAGAATGGGCAGAGACCTCCCTGGATGCTGGCCATCAGAGAAGAGGTCTTAACCCTTGTGATCCCTCAGCTTTATAGTGAGTATAACATATATGGGATGGAGTACCTTGTTGGTCAGTTTAGGGTCACCTGTCCTGGCCGCTCCTCCCTGCAGGTGCGACCTTCTACTTTATGGCACAAGGTTTAGCAGTGATCTTGGTTTCTGTAGGAGCAAGTGTAAGCAACAGCCTTTCTGCACACCACTCCTTGGTAGTAACTATAAACGTCAAGTGTTATCACTTCTAGAAGCAGCCACTGCCTGAAAAAATACGCTGTTAATTTCAGAAAGTGCAGTTACTCTAGAGGAGACTGAGCTGAAAAGCAAAATCACTGAACAGAATTAGTCTTGTTCTAGCTCAAGCCGGGACAGTGTTGAACAAGACTGGACCCAGTCCTGACCCCTGGGGAATGCTGCTAGCTACAGGCCTCCAACTAGACTTTGCACCACCAGTCACAAACTTCTGAACTCTGTCATTCAGCCAGTTCTTAATCCACCTCACTGTCCACTCCTCTAACCCACACTTGCTGAGCTTACCTATGAGGATGTTATGGGAGACAGTGTCAAAAGCTTTGCTGAAGTCAGGGTAGGCAACATCCGCCGCTCTCCCTTCATCTGCCCAACCAATCATGCCATCATAGAAGGCTATCAGATTGGTCAAGCATGATTTCCCCTTGGTGAATCCATGTTGACCACTCGTGATTTCCCTCTCTTTTACTTTGCAAAACTGAAATTGAATGTGGCTTTTTAAACATTTGCCCTTTGCTCCAGGAATGTGACTTGTAAAGCACACTGTGAGAAGAGTTGATATTAAGCAGATAACATAGCTGCCTCTTTATCGCAGGTAGATTCCATTTATAGTGACCATCTGGTTATTAAACTCCACATCCACAAACTCTCTTTTCAGGTAGCGGAGATCAGTGCTTCATTCCTGCCAACTGGCAAGAGAGCCCTATCTCGCCATCAGAGAACTAAAATTTGTTACCTCCTTGTTCCTAACCTCCATTCTTGTCTGTTTGTATATATGTGTTTCTCTTTTAAATATGAGTGTGACTGTATGCAAAGGTCAGTGTATAACCCAGCAGGGTGCTTGCGTTTCTCAAGTAAGGAGTCACCTGTATAGTGGGATCTTCTGTGAGGTTAAATGTGGTTTCTATGGACACCAGTCCAGCAATAGCATCTTTTTTTTTTTTTTATTTGGCCTTTACTTTTTTTTTTTCCTTGGGTGACAAACCTCTTAGTGTTATCTTAGATTGCTATCATGGACTAATACTTGTTTTAATAAGTATGTGGCTGACTACTCCATCCGCTCTGGAAGATAAAGTTATCCACGTGCGTCCTCACAGCCCTTCCTGCTTTGCGCCATTTAACACATGCTGTCATGAGCTTGCTTCGCTGCAGTCTCGTTTCTCTGTCGGTTTTTGTGAGGGCTGAATCCTAAATCTTGCTTTTTTGGAGAAAGCAAGGAGCAGGCTCTCACCAGCCTGGCTACGAGTGTGGGGAGAGCCATCTCCTAACACCTGTCTAACACCTGTCTAGGCTTCAGAGCACCACGAAGTGCAATACTTGCATGGTGCTGGGGGTTTACTATGAGCAGCACAGCTCTGGATTTCTTCTGAAACCATACAACCTTCTTTTGGGGGATTTTTTTTTTTTTCCCCCCACTGTATGAATCAAATAAAGCTGTCTTTCAGTCTGCAGCAGATCAACACACGTATTTTCTCTTTAGCCTGTTCAGGTTGCAGAATTGAGTTTATTTGTTTCAGACAGCAAGGGGAAACATTAGGAAAACAGGTTTTAAGGTAACACAAAGAGCCAGTCTGATTTGTTGTTTATGACCCAAGGTACAACACAAACCAGGTGCTCTGTGTTTCAGTTCTTTGGCACATATTTTGATGAGCTGTGTCACGGCCTGGCAGCTTCCAGGGCAAGGGGTTGGCAGTCCCTCCTATCTGTCCCTGGGACGCTGTCCCTCGAGTAGGCTGCGGAGGTGCAAACCGGGGAGCATCTGCCCTAATGGGATGGCAGAGCGAGCTTCTGTCTGTCCTTAAGTCATCTTTTCCAGCACAGCTAAATAACAAGGTTTGTGTCTAACGGCTTAAAAGGCTGCTCATTGCTGCATTTTTTTTCTAGCTATTTCTTCACGGTAGGAAGGTAGAGAAATCTGTGTTAAAATAATAATTATATGCTGACAGTACTATATTTCCACCCAGCGTGAGCTGGCAATAGTTGCAAACCAAAACATTAGGTCATTAAAGAAAAAAAAGGCCCAACTTGATTAAATACCTCTGAATGTTTTTCTGATTAGCTATTCTTAAAAAGAGCATGTGGCTATAATGTAAGGGTGTACTTGACAGCAGCAATTGCTTTTTTTGGGAAAAGGTAAAATACTCAAGTTTTAATGTGTATATATGTGTATTTGAAAGGATTTCTTGCTGATTGTAGCTGTGGGGATTTATATCTTACTAATAATCCATTTTTAAGAGCCACCACAAAATCTCCCTGCCAGGAAATATGTGAAATCCCCTCAATATTGTATTTCTGGAAAGAACAGTTAACAGTGACTAATGTGCTCAGGGTTTTGTTTTAGTCTGTTTTTTCTCTTCTCTGGCTAGACAGAGCTGATTTTGCACTTGGGCATCAAACAGCTGTGGTGGACCTTGCTGTAGCGTTGATGGTATTGAAGGAGTATGAGGCTCAGGCACTGCCTGCAGTGCGCATCCTGCAGTCATGCAGATAAAAGGGTTTCTGTCCCAAAGAGCTTGCTGTGGTGGGGAGGTACTTGAAGTTGGGTGAGGATTTGGAAGGGAGAGAGGGGGTGGTGTTGGGAACAGAAACTCCCATTTGCCCCATGCCCAGTCATGGCCAGGTCCACTGCTCTCAGAGGCAGGCTGAAGCTGGCTCTCTTGACTACATTTTATTAAAGCACTGTGTGTCTGAGGAGACTTCAAAGTAGAAATTGTCAAAAGGTGCATTTATAGGCCACCACTTTTACCACCTGTTTCTTCTTTTGATGCACTCTACCGTGTATTTGCTCCAGTGTGCTCCACAGCAGTGCTTTAGGGCTGATACCTACAGCATGTGTATGTCTGGAGCTCCTTCCAGGACTTCTTTAAAGGATGTTGCTGGAGCTAGGAAGGAGAGGAGGATCTGGTGCTGGTGGAGACTTGCATGACTGCAGGAGAGTTGTGGCTGCTGCTGGGCCCATGGGAAGTCCTGGAGCTTGAGAGAGGTTAGTGGGCTGCTGACCATTCCTCTCTGAGAGTGTGTCTGAAACCCAAGCATGTGCTGAGCATGGAAGGATGTCCTAGTTACTGTGGCTCCTGCTCCCATCGTATCAGAGCAACTCATGATCTGTGGTGTACGTATTACAGTGTTAGCCCTGTGAAGCACTGCAGGGTTGTTCTTCCCTCCTTCTGGGCCTTCCGTCCACACTTACATTTGAAAAACCAAGGAATGGAGGGGTTAAGAGTGAGGTATTTTTAATTATTTCAAACTGTTCTGTTGTTTGAAGACATAGCCTAGGGTAATAGAACCTTTTGTTGTGTTAATATACTCCTGTCTGCACCCTGAAGTTGCATGTGAACAGTGGTCTCACAGGCATAATTTCTGCTACCTGAAAGACGCAGGGGAAAGATTCATCTGAAAGGGTTCAAAGGAGGCTCAGCATCATGTGCTCACAAATTTCCTCAGCTCTTCTGGACTTTTTTAAAGGCAATGGGGATATTAATTTTTCTCCTGTGAGTTACATACTTTTTTTTCTTCACAATGCATTCCAGAGAGCAATTTCTTAGGAAGAGTGCTTCCAGTTTAATCTTCAGATTATCTGTTGTTTCTTTTTCCCCCAAGATAAAGCAGCTGAATAATCAGCTAACCCTAATTCAGGCAGAGCTGGGGACTACGTACGAGCATATGTGTAGGGATCCAGATCTGAGGAGTACTGCTTTAGGTTGCAGTGTTGCAGGTGCACAGCCTGGGTGCATCGGTTATTTGGAGATGAGCACAGGTGCTCCAGCGAGCCTGGCCACCGCTCAGGAGTTGGGTTCCTGAGCCCCCTGGAAACACCCTGGATTTGGAAAGCAGAGCAAAAGGCATGTTTCTGCCAATGTTAGAGTGGTGAATGTTTTGCAATTAAATGCAGTGACCAAGAGAAGAGAAAATGTTCACTCATATTTCTCCCCTGTACAAAGATGTGCCAAGCAGAGAACAAATGGGGTCAGGGGGCTGCCTGTGGTTGTCTGTGTCTCAGGCTGCCTCCATCTCAGCCCTGGCCAGAGGCAGGATGACCTGCTCTCACATCTGCTTCCTTTGCTGCTCTGAAGCTCCCACCTCAGTCACACCACAAGGTGGTATGTGTGTCGTGCCCCAGCTGGGACATCCATCCACGATGTGTTGTGGGGGAGCTAAAGTCTCTGTGCATGGGGACCACTCCCCATGAAAGTTTGCCAACGCTAAACCTTAGTGACAGAAAGTGGCTCTGAGAGCCTGGCTCTCGTATCTCCAAGTTCATTGGGTCCTTGTAGTACTAGAACTGGGTTGAGACGAACTATTTATCTCCTGACATTAATGTACTTGACCCTATAGAGTACAAGCTATCCAAGCAGTTACAGGCCATTTATTTCCAATTGCTCGCCAGGTATTATATTCATTAATCCAGGGCCAAACAGTGGTTAAGTTGTCAGTGTAGTCAGTGTAGACCATTATAAGATTTCTTTTAGCTCCTAGTTAGTGCCAAGTTTGCATCTAGGTAGTGGTGTTTGCAACCATGTAGACAAATGCTCTCAAATTTCACCAGTCACTGCACCAAAGCTAGGGCTTGGCATTGGTTCATCCTCTAGATGTGCTTTCAGAACCAACCCCTTTTCCTGTGCTTGGATGGCTGGTTCAGTGAAAGCTCAGGTACCTGTAACGGAGGCTGCCCACTTTTAGGCACTCCTACGTAGTGCATCAGGTAGCCCAAGATGCTTAAGAGGCAGCTCCCAGAGATCTCTTGACTAACTGGGGTGCGTTTTCAGCCTGTGACCTCTTTGGGTACAGCTGGGATGGAGGTGGGTTGCATTATCTCAATACACGTTCACAAGCTGATTTTATTGCCTCGCTTTGCAGGGAGGGAATGCTCCAGGCATTCCATGGCAGAAATTCCCCTTATTCTTGGACACTGCCCAAGGGTTACTCATCAGAACAATAATTGCTAAAAAGTGACGATGGTGAGCACCAAGACTTACAGAGTGCTTTGATATGCCAGGCTGTGATGACTGTGCCTAGAATGGCATCATTTGGTAGCTTGAATTGCTATGAAAGGCTTCAATAGCCTTTCTCTGACAAAGTGCTGGTACCTGTAGTTGCTAGTTTTTGTGAGTGAGTTTTGCAAGCTCAGTGCCACTGTACGCATATTGATCTGTGGCTGCTCTTGAGGTGAAAACTGTTTATGTTTTAATACATTAAGTTCTACTCATCCTGTTCTGTATGGAACTCTTGTTTTCAAAGTATAAGAAAAACAAGAAGGAAGAATGTTGAGATGTTTTAACACAGAAAAAAGCATTTTCTTCCTACACACTACCATTTCAGAGAGGGAACAGCTTCTCCTCCAGTTCTGTTTTGGTCTAGGTCTCTCTCTTCTGAGACTTAAACATATGCTTATATCGGCTCCTCAGCTGGTGTGTATCTGTTGACATAGTATATCTGCTGACATAATGTGCTTTTTGCATTTACACCTGATGTTTTTGCTGTGGGTCTTTAAACTTAGCAGATTCCTCAGGTTTTAAACATGGTCCTTTAGCAAAGCTGCAACATGGGGGCTTTGAGGCTTTTTGTTTTCATGAGAAGAACATCGACATAATTACCAATAGGATAAGAAAATTATTAGGAAGTTGCTTTTTATCTTGACGTATAGGATTTCTCAAGTGCCATGAAGCAATTGCCCTTATTTAGCAGATGGGGACCGTGATGCTCCCACTAGCTGCTTATCACCTGGCAGTCTGTGGCACAACTGGAGCAAAATCCAGGTGTGCTGGGTGTCTGTGAAGTGTTATCACTGCAAGGCTTGCCCTTCTCCTGGGAAGCTGCCTGCAGCTGGAGGCAGGTCCATGATGGTGAGGCACACAGCGTGCTCTAGCTTTGCTGCTTCAGATCCAGGGCGAAGCAGGGATTTCCAGGAGTGTGTAGGTAAAGCTGCAACACAAATCCATTGAAAATCCATGAGTGTCCAAGTAAGCGGCTGAGATCACTTGCAAACCATCACTTTCCTCAGCAGATATGGAAATGAGCACCTTTGGGAACTGTTGGGGCTGCTGTGCCTGGCCATAGCAAGGTTTCCTTTCAGATTTCATTTATTTATGAGATTTTGTCCTAGCTGAAATACCATTTGAGGAGGTAGAATAGCAACTTTAACTTCTGTTCAGGCCATCTGCAGGAAAGATGTTAGTTATCAGAGACTGGCATAAAATCCTGGTTCTAATGAAATATCTCAATGACTTTTGAGGATCCTGAGATCGTGTGTTGTAGGTTGACCTCATCACCTCTGTTAGATGCTCTGAAAGAGACTCTGATAGGCCACAAGAACTTAGTTCTCTAATTTTTGTTTTCTTGATTGCTCCTGTTGTCCTGGTTTTGTTTTTTGTTTTCTGTTTTCCCCCAATTGTAAGCATTATTATTTTTTCATCCTATGTCCCACACATGCATTCTTCTGCAAATGAAGGAAAGAAAATGGTCACGCTCAGATTTTGGTCTTTAAAAAACAAGAGCATCTTGATTTTGTTATATTTTTGGACAGGCTACAAGGGATAAAGTCAAACTTGTCTGAAGTACCGATAGGTACTATCATACTGAGATGTTGAGAAGTGCAAAATTATTTGGAAGTAAATTTGTTTTTTTCCTATACAAATCAAAGGCACCAAATCAGCTGAAGTGATTTTTGATGTGGTGCTTAGCATTTTTTTTTCCTATTTCTTCAGTTCTGTGCTACAGAAGGTTTTGAAACTATGTTGAATGGAAATAAGGAGTGTAGTTTGGGCTTGAGACTGAAAGCTAGTGCAGCTGTTACTAGGACCACGCTTTAAGTCCTTTAGGCTTTAGGTGACTTCCTGCCATAAATACCGTGCAGTTTCTATTTCATGTGGTTGGATTTCATTACAAAACTTCTGGTCGTTCATCTGCCCTGCTGTGATTTCTTTGTGTATTGTTTAAAGGAATATCCATTGCAGTGTTTTTGCAGGCTGATGTATTACCAACTTGGTGCTCAAGACCTGCCCTCATGCTGAATTTGTTCCCACTGTTAGGGTAAGGCAATCATGAAGGATTCCAGTCCCAAGGATGCATCCTCTGCTACTGCAACTTGGGGACTGAAATCAAACAGGGTGATTTCACCTGGCCAGATCCATGTGGATGTGTTGACTTTGGTTACAGTACTGGGGAGTGTGTAATCAGTGGTTGTGGTAAGGAGAGTGAGAGTTTTAGGTGTACATCTGACAGTGGCTTGCTTGCCGCTTCTTTTTGTTTGGCAGTTCGTTGTAAAGCCATAGCTACAAGTTTCACTTTCCACGGGAATGTTCCTCTTTTTTTGTTTGTTTGTTTCTCCTAGGCAAGCTAAGCAGAAATTGTTGGAGCCTGCTCTTATCTGTGGCTCATACCTATCATCATGCTCTAGACAGACATCCTCTCCTCTTCCAAAGTATGGAAGGTTTCCTGTTAATTGTCAGGAAATCGGGGAGGGGGTGGGATTCTTTCCTGCAGTCTTGTTGCTCTCTCATGTACAGCTGCCTATTGTTTTGTGTTAACTGTGCATATTTGAAGATTTCTGAGAAGAGGATTGATACTGTGAATCCTTAAAGAAAAGATTAGATTCAAAGATTAGAACTGGCTTTGATTGCCACTTTGGTCTGTGATGCTCTTCTCTTTTCACTGCAGCACAGATGAAAGTTTATTCCTAAAATAAATAATAATCTGATTCTTACCTGAGTTTAGCTATTTACTTGGAGGAAAGAAGTTTTCTTAGAAATGAGAAGGCTATTAAAAAATCTGTATTGGGTATTTTAATTGCAGTGTGCGATGCATCCTTTGAAGTTTTATTACCTATTATATACTTGATTCAAAAGTTGCCTTTTGCAATAGCTTAAGGTTTTTTTATTTGCCTGAGAATATTAACATTTCTGTTTCAAGCTTTGAAAGAGCAAACTTTCTGAGCATGATTATGAACATTAGGTTAATGCATAATCCCCTCTCAGAGGTTCTCCTAGATTTCCATGTGCTTGTTTAGAGGCTGTTCAAAGGTGCTTAGCTTTAATTGCCATTATGTGAGCACACAGAAATAAGGACCCAAGAGTCTTATCAATTATTCTGTTCACAAATTCATTTTTAGATCATCTCAGAGCTGTTATAAGGTGAATTTAGATTGAAGTTACTGGGAGGTGTAAAGATTTTTGTCTAAATGGGGAGAATGTTCTGTTGGCTACTTATTTAAACACTCCATGGTTATACCTTTTTTGATCTTAATGTAAATGCTGAGGATTTGTTTTGTTTTCTGTGACATTGTTCTTGCAGGTATTTTATCTGCCTTGGATGTGCAAACTTTTATATGTATACTTTTATAGGGCCACATAGAAATAATAATACAGGTCTGTTTAGAAATGGCATGAATGACTGAGTCTCTATGGCTTATAAGGTCTTAAATACTTTAGTTAGAATTAAAAAAGGACCTTGCCTTTTAACAGCCTTTGAAAATGTTAGTTGGAGGGCTAGTACAGGGGCAACATAACTGAAAGGTGGCTGGACCTGCATCTTCCACCATCCAAGAGAAGCCCTTCTATAGTCAAAGTTCCTGCTTCAGCATCCTATTTGTGAAGTCCACAAGGGAGTCCACAAGAGTGAGTCGCTGTTGAGTAAGAAACTGGAAATGTGTTTCTAGAGTGCAGGAAAGGACTGGTATTTGGGGAAGTGCTTTCTTGTGCAGCCTGCCCAGTACCAGAAGGTCACAGCAAGACTGAGGTAAAAAAAATCAGCCAAGTTGTGCATTACACTGCAAGGTAGAAAAAATATTTTTACATGGTTATATTGTAGAATCAAGAATTGACTTCTAGAGGTCATACAGAGATACTTGTATGACCTGTACTTAATGCTATGTGTTACCCAAATTATGAACAGCTTTCTGGCACTGGGGACAACTAACACCAGTATCAATAGCAATAAAACACAACAGGCTTCTTGCATTAGAAGAATTCAGATTGTCTCTGACCTTGTTCGTCCCACCAATGTGCATCATCTGTGCGTGGGGTACTCCAGAAACTGGGCTGCACAGATTTGTGGTGTCTTAGCTAATGAGAGCCAATAGTCCTGCTATGTGTATATTGAAACAAATAATGTGTGCTGGCAAAGAGTACAGAAACACTGTTTTGAGCCCTGCCACAACCAGATGCTAAGAGCATGAGAAATGCACCAGTCAACGGGAATTAGTTTGTTGACCCAGTGAACTGCCGTCAGCTGGGCAGCGGGAGATGCCTTCCGGCAACCTGCAGCCCTGTTCCCACTGGTGGCCCCAAGCCTTCATAGTGGGTGTTTGTGGTCCCCCCAGCCCAGTCCCAGCAGTAATGTCTCTGCTGCTGCCTGGGGCCGCTTGCACTGCACCTGATGCTGGTCTTGGAGAAATAAATATAAGTACTGCTCGGATGGTGTGGTTGTCCTCATCAGCTTCCTTTGCCTGCCTTGCAGGTCTGAGTTTCTTGTCCTTGAAGTTGGCAGGTTCCACCCAGCACCTTGTTTGTACCTGCCCAAAGCCTTGTGCGTTACTGTACCCTCGGCACGGCGTTCACCCCACTGGCACGGCCTGTTGCCTTTATTTCTGATTCTCATTCAGCTCTTGGATCATTTTCCAGTTTTTATGTTTGGTTTGTTTTTTCACATGAAATATTTTTGGTTTAGTTAAAATTCTCCCCCTTTCTGACAAAACACTCTGTGTGTGTTTGGTGAAGGGTTGATCAGCTTTTCAGTACAAAATTTCAGTTAGAATGAAGGTTTTTGTTTGCAAAACTTCTCAGGTTCTGTATTCTGGGTCACAAGCCTGATAGGCATTTCCAGAGTATCATGAAAAACAGTCACCACCAATTTTCCAGAGTTCTTCAGGAAAAGCAAGTGCAGTTTGTCCTGAATCCTGGTTAATTTATTCCCCATTCCATAAACGTTATCCCCTACCAGTCCAAAGGCTGTCATTACACTGCTGTCATTAACCATCTGCTTAGCATGTAAAACTCCTTGGGGCAGGGATCGTATCTTTGCTTTGTACTGTGTAAAGCTGAGCCTGTAGCTGACACTTGAGAAACAATTAATGATAATGCAGCTCAGTAGGGTACTCAGATACCAAGCTAATAAGAGTGGTATAAATGCCTGGCTGGCTGGGATTAGAGGGACTTCTGTGTCCCAGTGGTGTGTCTCCAGCAGGTGAAGGGAAGTAGTCTTAAAGCAGCATCTGACAAGGAGCAGTGGAAGAATAGGTGGCATTGCTGAAGGATGTGAAAGAGTCAAGGATGCAAGAGAATCACATTTTGGGCATATATCTGTGTCTTCCTTCATTATTATTATGGGATTTTACCAACTAAATATTTTTCTTTACCATAGAATAGGGGATCACTTCAGGGCATTAATCTCATTAGTGCCTGGGTTTTCCTTCGCGTGGTCCTCTCCACGCATTTTAAGTCAACACGATCATGTTTTCCTTTGTATCTTAATGATCCCTGTGTGTCGCGGGGAAAGAGAGAGAAGCACAGTAGATTTTCGTCTTACGTTAATCCATCAAAATCAAGTTAGTTGCGAGTGATGGAGGAGGAGTGCGTCTGCTCGCCAACGTCAGCACCCAGCCGAAAGCTTGCCAGTTGCCCAGCAACCTTCCCAGAGGAAGATGGATGTCCTGCCACCCGCTCTGCTTTTAGCTGAGCCGCAATATATTCCCGGTACCACATCCTCCACGCTGGCAGGAGGCAGGCACGCGGGCTCAGCCGGAGGGGATGTCGAGTCTCTCAATAGCTGGCTTTTTTGCCAGGGCTGGATAAAATGCATTTCACGCCATCCTTGTTAGAACCGTTAATTCAGTTGACTACATCACGTCGGTTTGGGAGCAGGTGCTGTGAGCTTGTTCACATCGCTGGCATTGCTCTTCCCCTCCCTTGGGCTCTTAAAGCCACATTGCCAGCATCATTTCTCCCTACTTTTTAGAAATGCCCTTATCTGTAATAACAAATAAAGCTGGGGGCTGTAGGAGCTCAGAGAATGCCGTACATGTCACTGACCTCTCACTGTTTGGTGGTTTGTTTAGTTCCTGAACTGAGCTCAGCTATGGCAGGGCCGGATCTACCATCCACTTTGCTGTGTTTCATTGTCCTGTGGTTGTCCAGCGTTAGGACTCCTGGCTGTGCATGAGGTGGGACAGGCACTGTCGGGATGCAGCCTGAGGAGCCTCTGGAGAAATCAAAGGGCTGTTTCTGTTGGAGAGTGTTTTGTTTAATGCCAACATTTTGAAGCCAAGTAGGACCTGACAGTGTCTCTTTAATTTTATGGAATATTTAGTTATTATAGGCTGCATTTATTCACTATTTGGGTTTCTTTAGATGTGCCAATCTTGCACTGTAGAGTGAATTTTAAATTCTTGCACATTTACAATGATTGGAGCTAAATCATGCTGAAAAGCTCACAAAATCCTACCTGTGTAATTGCAGATACGTTTCGTGGTCTGGCTCTGGCGCCTTTATTTATGTTGACAAGCTCTTTACTTAGGGTTTGATTCAGGAAAGCAGTTACGAATGTACTTGACTTTAAATCTTTTAATAGTCCCATTGAAGCTAATGAACCTCTTGACAGGTTTAAACTTGAATGTACGCTTTGCTGGATCTGGACCCATGTGGCTCGGGTTGCTGTCAGATCAGGTTCTTTGACCACTCCAAATTAGGGTATTGTAACATGAAAGGGGTGTCAGGGAAAGCACCAACTGTCTTAAGGGGAAAAAAATATGCAGCCCCTTACACTGAGATAAATCTGCCCCAACCCAGAAACATTGCGCTAGTTTCATGTGTTCCTCCCTCTATCACCCCACCAGGAGCAGCTGGTTTTGGGCGTGCAGCTGCTCTGAGGCTCTTCCTCGCAACCCTGTCCTGGGGTGACTCCATCCATGTGCCCGTGACCTTAGGCGAGGTGGTCTCACAGAGACCGCCTGTGAGAGGTAATGTTTGTATTAGCAGGCAGGGAAAACGCGCAGCAGCAGTGAGCTGCATGTGGAATGTTTCAGCATGGCTCTTGCTTACTCTGTGCTTATATATGTGGCAATTACGTGCCATTTCGAATGCACCTTCTGGTGGCAAGCCATTTATCAACTGACTATTAAACTTGTTATTTTCTAAAGCATATGGTGTGTGGCTCCTGATTGAACAGCTAGTGTTCTGTCTCCTTGTTCTTCCACCTTACATGGATTCTTTCCTATTCATTTTGTTAAAGTCCTTCGACTCTAGATTGATAACTTCCATCACTTGGATAGTGGGGCTGTGTTCAGTGATAATGCTGTTATTTTTGTCTGTGCTGTTTCTAAAATGGCTGGACAATGGTGGCAAAGAGAAGTACCTGGAAGCAGAGCATCAGATGCCTGAAGTTCAGGAGGAGGAATGTTTTCAGAATGCTGGCGTGCTTATTTGTTTGGAAACGAATAAGGACTATGAAAAACTAATGTCATGTTCACCAGATGGGAGCCTGGATAACAGCAAAAGGCTACATATTAAGGTTTTAATAGAATGAATCATGGGTTGTTGGTGAGAAGCATTTCTTACAACAGAAAGTGTGATCGGGAAACAAGTGCTCTTGCTCCAGTCTCAGTCCGAGCACAACTCTTGCCATATTCACTCTTTATTATGGGAGATTGGTGTCTGGTCCTCTATTCAGCCAAGTCCAGCGGGATTGAATCCCACTTCTTTGGACAGAAATAGCAGTTTGCTGCTCATGGGTTCCCATTTCAGGGAAATGTCAAAGAAAGACTTTCCTTCTCATGGTTAGATAAACTTTCCCCCACCCCTCACTGAGGAGTCTGATGGGAATGTGCTGTAAGCCACATACTGAAAAGAGTGTCAGTCAGGGTCTGCACAGGGGAGCCTGCTCATCCTACTGGTGCTGGTCCTAATAAGTACCTCATTAATTTGCATTGTAAAGACACCTGATGAGCCTGGTTCTGCCCTGTGGTCCTGCCCTTACTCAGTGCTGTATAAACACAAACCAAAAAGGACCTTTTCCCGCCTTGAAGGGTTTACATTGTAAGAAACTACCCTGCAATACGAGCAGGTAAACTCTTAGATTAGAGCCATTATTGCAGACGAACAAAGTGTTTCAGTCCTGCCGTTTGTCCTGTGTGGTGAGACTCATCTGGCCGCTGCGGTGTGGATGGCCTATGTGCCATGAGCAGCTGGCATCTCCTTGTAGTTTGCAAAGAGAAACAGACACTCGAGTTGCAGATCGACTCAGCCCAAGGTGTGCTTCTGACCGGGTGATTGCCTCCGTGAATGCCGTTCTGCCTGTCTTCTGGAGCCCAGGCGACCAGTACAGCTGTAGGCAGAGGTTAGTTAGTACTCTGCAGCAGCCTAGATTACGTGGTTTGGATTGCCAAGGTAACGCCAAAACAGGCCCACTGTGTGGTTTCACTAAACTGGGATCTGTTCAGAGCTTGATTCTGCCTGATGCTGGGTGTTTCTACTCTCCCTTAGGATGAGGAGGAATTGAGGTTACTCAGTGCTATCCAGTATGGTGTCCTAGAGAAGCATGGAGGAAGAGCAGAGAAGCCAGGTAGCCAATCCCAAAGAGCTACTAAAGCAACAACAAGAATATCTTCTCTTATTTGAGACCGTTTAATCTTTTTGAATGAGTAATATAATATTTATAAAATTATAATTTATAATAAAAATAATTTATAATACTATAGTAGCTGTAATAACTTGCTTAAAAATTAAAAATAGTTAATGAGTGAAGTGGAATAAGCATGTTTAATGCTTCTCACTGAACTGCTACTGTACCTCCTGCTAGAAGAGTTTTATTTAAATGCATAATTTTCTCCCCTTTTAACAACACTGACTGGAGCAAACACCCTGGCTCTATGTGCCCTTCTGGATGCACATCAGGATGATGGTATTTTTAAAGCTCCCTGTCTGGTACATGTCGTAGCTCCCCGGAGCACCACCTACTGTCACATGAATTATCCCTAGGCAGAGGAGGGCTTTTCAGCAAAATGCATTAACCTGTCAGGTCCCTTTTTGGGATGAAATACTAGGTCTTTTGCGGTAGGTGAATTTTGTATATTATTTTATGAATTATTAGATACGATTCCTTCAATTTCTGGGAGGATAGCCACAGACTCAGCCCAGCTCTCAATAAAGTGCTGTTTCCTACACTGCAGAGAGGCTGTGGAGTCTCCTCTGGAGATAGTCAAAACCCACCTGGACATGATCCTGTGCAACCTGCTCTACGTGAACCTGCTTTAGCAGGGTGTTGGACTAGATGATCTCCAGAGGTCCCTTCCAGCCCCTACCATTCTATGATTCTGTGCTTAGTGTGAGCATACTCCTTGAAGTGCTGTCGTTTTCCCACCAAACTCATCCTTGTCTTCTCAGACCTTTGCCTGGTTGGTCTCTGTCAATGGACCGACCCTGCTGTGTGTAGTGAAGGCTGGGGAGAGCTACGTGTCGTATTCACAGCACTGGCAGTTTGTCTGTACAATGTGGTGAAGTGAGGTGCTGTTTAAACATTTTCTGATGACTAGGACTGGATAACTTGTAGTCAAAAATCCTAAAAGAAGTTGGTGCAGAAGGTCTCTGATCTGCTTCTGTTAACTTCTTACACCTCTTGGAAGTTCACGAGTGAACTCGTGCAAGAGGAAGATCCTGGGTAATGACAGGCAGCTTAGTCTGACATCAGTCCCGGGCAAAAAAATAGACGTGATAGAGGATTTAGAGAATTAAAGGTAGGAAATATAATTAATGCCATTCAACATTCTTTTTTGGAGAATATGTCTTGTCAAACAAACCTGATTCCTCTGATGAGATTGCAACTTTGGAGGACAAGATAACTGTGTAGGTATAATATACTTAAACTTCTGTAAGGCGTTTGATTTTTACTCTACATGACAATATGATAAAAATATTAGTACTATATACTTTCACTGAAGGAAATGTTAAATGTATTAAGAACCAGGTAGCTGACAGACCTCAAAAAGTAGTTGTCAATAGGGAATCGTCACTGAGTGGGAACATCTTTAATGTAACTCTACAGGGATAAGTCAGAGCCCCCATGCTATTCATCATTTTTGGCAGTGATCTGGAAGTAAATATAAAATTATTTCTGATAGAATTTGTGAGTGACACAAAGATTGATGAAGTGAGAATGAGGGCAGTAGGATACAGTGCTCTTGGTCACTTGGTTAATTGTCCTTCCTGAAACAAAATTGTAAAATTCCTTTAAATCTAATTAAATAAGGAAGTTTTCATGCATCTGGAGAGGAGTACAGCACAGAGCTGTTGCCCAGCCTGGGAAGCGGAAGGTTTATGAAAACCCTTTTGGTCTGCTGCCTCTCTGGAGAAATGAGTTTTCCCTGGGGAAGAGGCTGTTTGCCTGCAGGATCCCTTGGCCTCTGTGTGACAGTGGTGATGGTCCATGGCTTGGCAGTGCTGCTGTTTGAGAAGCCTCCCTGAGGAGGCTGCCGATATAAAATGACTCTTCATCCGCAGTGCTGTGGAAGGCCTAAGAAAACTGTGGATTTGAGACTGGTTACATTTCTGTGTTTGGTTGTGTATCTCTGAGATCTTGAGTGTTTTCTCATTAACCGTTGTCCATTGGAAGTATTTGAAGTTGCCTCTACACCTGTACACAGAAACACAGGAACGAGACTTAGTAGCAGTGTGTGGATATGGGGCAGGGTCCATCCTGGGGTGACTGGCTTGTAATTCTCCGTTAGCACCTCCAAACTTAAACTAGGGTACAGCAGCAAGGTGCATACAGCGGTGAAGGGGAAACAGAGGTATTGCATACCCATATCATGGCTCTATTATGTTAGTGGCTTAGCATGTAACAGTGCAAAAGCTCCTTGCATCCACGGTTACCTGCACACCACCGGTGCATGTGCATGCAGTCTGCAGCACGCCAAGGCTTTCCCACCTGGTGAGACCAAGACAGACGTTGTATTCCCAGGTGCCATGTACTGCATCCCATTGGAAATAGAAATAAAAGGTAGTGCATTATGAAGAGGGGCCCTATCAGTGCCAAGGACCTTCAGCAGTGGACAGGGATAAATGCACAGGAGTAAGATTCTGGAAGAGCCTCCTGGTTTGTTACATTAGAGATTTTGAAAAGGCAGAGGAGATAGCGGCTCCTCTGTTACTGATTTTGGCTTTGACTGAGACAGATCTGCTTGTGCATGTAGTGCTAAGACCTTCCTTATTTTTAAAACCTAAACATTGCATCACAGAATTACAGAGTTGTAATTTAGACTAGAAGGGACTTCTGGCGGTCCAACATCCTGCTCAGGGCCAACAAGAGCCAGTTGCTCCCAGATGGAGATTTCACAGCCTCTCTGGGAGGTCTATTCAAACACTTCATTACCCTCATTGTAGGTTTTTTTTAAATTCATGATCCAGCTGGTACTTTCTGTGTTCAGCTTGTGTCTGTTGTCTCTTGTCTTGTTCCTGTAGACCTCTAAGGGAAATGCGCTCAGCCTCTTACACCCTCCCATTAGGTAGCTGTAGACAGTGATAAGCTCTCCCCAGAGCCTTGTCTTATGTAGGCTGAAAAAGCCCTGCTCCCACAGCCTCTCCATCCATGTCCTGTCCTCCAGCCCCCTGACCTTCTTAGCTGCCCTCCACAGGACTTGCTCCGGTATGTCAGTGTCTCTGCATGCAGTGCCCGAAGGCTGTCTCACAGGCACTGAGTAGGGGCAAGCGGTCATTTCTGTCAACCTACTGTTATGCTTTAAGAGGGGAGAAATAAAGAAAAGGTTTGGCTTTATTACTGTAAAGCCTAGCTCTTCTCAGCAGGATCCCAGCACGTGGCTGTTTTAAAACCCATAGAGGGAAAGTGCGGTTCAGTCAGACCAGAACAAGGTGAACCTTGGAGCAAACCAGCAGCAAAGTGCTCCCTGGAGAGATCCACCAGTCATTAATGGCTCTGCCTGGCCTCTGGGAACCTGAGCTATGTAACTACCTTGCACCAAAGGTAGAGTGAAGATAGAAGTGCCTGAGATAAGACTCACAGGAACTTTAGGTCCATATAACAAAGTACATCAGGCCATGGTCCTTCCTTTCCTGTACTGCGCTGCTGCTTCATGTCTGGTACAGGCAAACAGTTTCTCCATCACTGCGTGAAGGACTGGGAACCATTCATAAAGAGACCACTTTTAGTGTAGCTTTCTAGCCACAAGTTGCTCTAAGCTAAAAGAAAACAGTGTATCTTACTAAATAAATGATTAGACATCAATGATTTTCTGCCTTCTAGAGCAGAGTTATTTGGAAGCATGAAAGGAAATTGCTGCAGCAGTATAAAACCACTGCCCTTTGCACTTGCATCTTTTCCACAGAGTAATCCTTCATTCATTGTTTACTTAATGAGAAAAGAAAGAGGTTAATTTATAAAACTGAATAAAAAACAAGCAGAAGACTTTATTGTGGAACAAGAAACTGAATTAAATGAGTAGTCTATCCATTAATGCTGCTAATTGTGCCATGCTCCACTGAGGTCTGCTAGTATTTTGCTCTTGCTGGTGGAGTCCACAGGCTCTCTCCAGTGAGGGTCCAAGACAGCAATCTGTGGCAAGTTTCCTAAAAACTTTTCTTGGTGGATTAATTTCAGCTCCCAGTCCGTGACAGGCTCAGCCTCTCAGGAGTTTCTTAAATTTAATAGATAGGTATAGGAATAATTGGCAGAGCTGATCGTGCTGATGACTGCTGCTGTCTGAATCATTTGCAAATTCTCATGAACATCCGCTGAGAGCTGCTGCAAGGAGGAGAAAGAGGGCCGCCTTAATTCTTTTTCCATGCTCTAGAGAAGTCTGTTGTACCCACGTTACAATTTAGCAGTTTCTAGCTAATTCTGTTGACTAAAGAATGTTGCAGAGGTTGGAATTAAACCCAACTGGGGGAAGTTTTGCATTTTATCCAGGTCTGCTGTGGTAGCCGCTCATCTTTGCTAGTCAGTGGAAGTCTTGAATCTCCACTATCCTAGTTGAGTAGAGAAAGTTAACGGGGAGGGGAGCAGGGTAACTGTGCCATGATCTAGATGGGAGCAGGTTATATCTGCATGGATGACGGCTACTTGATGCTGAGGCTGACTGGAGGCTAAAGCAGCTGTATCTTCCCTCTCTTTTTTGAGTAAGCCTGCAGGTGAGCAAGGGGGCAAGGGAGACCTGGGCAAACACAGGTCTGAAATGGCTTGAAAAGGGTGGTCAGTTCATAAAGACATCTAGGAGTAGTTCATGAAGACACCTAAGAATAATCTTTGATTCCCTTTGAGAAGCTGGGGATTACTGTGAAGTGTAGATAAGGAAAAACACATCTGGGGGAAAAAAAAATAAAATATTGCTGGAATTCCCTGTGATAGTTTAGAAGATTTTGTGTTGGAAAAGACGTTTCCTCTGAACTGTGGCTGAAACTAAAGAAAATATATCAAGAAGATTAATCTATTTACTGAACTTTATCAGCTACTCTGTAACTGTTGAGGCTTCCTGGTCTGTCTTTACTTGGTGGGGCAGGAGGGCTTCTAAGTCCCAGCTGCTGCCCTGCTGAAAGGAGCTTGAGAGAGTTGGTTCCTCAATAACTTCATGTTGCCTTTGTCAGCCAGTCCTAAACCATCAGATTGTGATAGCAAGAGTGAAATGCTAATTGTGAAAACAGTTAGTAAAAATTTGAACAAAATTGGTTCCACAAGGAATGTGCAGATTTCAAAGCAAAAGAAAAACCTGAAGCAGAAATGGGAACATCTTTATGTCAGGCAGATTCATCACTCTTGAATTTAATCTGCAATTTCTTTTATATCTCACATGATAAAATTCTCCTTCTTAGCTTTAAACATGACTCGTTTCTGTATATTTTATGTGTGTATATTATATGCGTGTGAAGTATATGTATTTATGAATATAAACGAATATATATGTATTATGAGTATATATAGTATGTAGTTGTTGCTCTGATATAGCTTACTGGCACACAGAATTATATGCAGTCTTTGGAAAGTGGATTTTTTGAAACGCAGCTGTCTCTTTGTTAAGTATTCAAAGAACATTGTAATTATTGCTTTGAATATCTTCTAAATGCTCAGTGGAAAAAGTTGCAAACATTTTTGTTAGAACATGTATTTGTTTGTAACCTGTTCAGTACATCACCTGTTCGTATGCCAGCTGGCTTCCTTTCAAAAATGTAGTATTGAGAAGATATAAATATATATTTTTTTTATCATTGTGATATATTTTTATGCTGTTGTCACACTTAGAGGTCTGACCCTTCCATAATATCTTCTGGAAATACTTGGGAAACACAAGACTGTGGTTTTTCTGGATATATTGTCAAAATTGTTCTTGGCTTCAGTTTGGGCATGCAACTGATTTTTTTCCCCTCCCAATTCAAAGTAACGTAGTTGTGCTTGCCAAAGGTTACATCAACATGGCAGTGTTCATGTTGTCTAGAAGGTACGTAGGCTGTAATGTCTTCATGTCTGAAACTGTGGCTCTGGAATGCATTTGGGGCCTGGGGATGGACTGCTGGGCAGGTGAACCTCCATGGCTGATGGCTGTTCACAGAGTGAGCACCAGGTCAAAGAGGTGCCTCCAAGCGTCATGTGCTTGCTGGCTTCTCTTTGTCTTCCCATGGAGTGACTTGTGGTTGTTCATCTGACAATGGTGAAAGCTGCTTGCACCTTACTTGAGGTTTTCAGCATTTCGGGCTAGGTGTAATTTTTGACGTTTGTGTTTAAACACAGGACTGCAAGTTGAAAGGGAAGAGTAATTTTACAATATAACCAACTTCTGTATGTGAACATCATTTCAGAGGAAGTCAAGGGTTGTATTGGTAAAGCTGAACTCCTCTCCTGGTCAGTGGCAGCCTCAGCTCCTGCAGTCTGCTCCCCTGCCTGCCTAACCTCTTCCTGCTGGGGCATGGGCCACCACATCAGGTTGCTGGGTGAGACCTTCTGCTAGTGAAGCCTAAATCAAAGTTAGGATCTGTAAGAAATTTCCACTGGTTTCCCAGCCTCTGGGTTTGTGCAGTCAGCCCCATTGTCCACTCAGTTTTGGTTTTTAGCTTTACCGGTTCATTTCTGAGGGCAAGGGTGATGCATTTTTTTAGTGGAAGCTGAGATTCTTCTCTGTATCATCCTTCCTTGAAAAGTCCTACAGGGCTGGGGGCTGTCCAGCACCAGAGGTTGTTTGGCTGGTAACTTTTCCCGTTTTTCTGGTTTTCCCTGCTTGCTTAACAAGTGAATCTGGCCCCTCCTGGAAAGTACCTTTTCCACATTAAAAACATAGCTGTGCTTTCATGCTTGTGTCCTTCATGGTTGTTCAGACCAACCTCTGAATAGGGATAAGGAACCCACCTCTGTAGTGGGCTCAGGTGGATCCCTTCACCTCCAGAGCTCTCCTTGGACTGTATTGTGGTCTTGAAGGGGAGGCCATAGTGTTTTATGGATGCCTTTCAAAATGGGTCATTTTTTTGGTAGGCTATTCTGCTTAAATCTGAGAGAAAGCCATAGTAGATTGAAGTAGCTGAAAGTGCATGTTGGCAGTTAGCGTGGTGGGGGCTGTGGGCAGGATATCCTCGGCCCCCACCGGCCAGGCTGCGTCATCCTGCCACAGCAAGCAGCCCGAGCGAGGAGAGAAACCCGTGATACACAACATGTAAATACTCCATAAATACTAGGAATTTGGCAAGGAGGCAGCAGCGGCTTCCTCTCTCCCCGAAGACAGCACCATATGCCCAGAGATGAATCCGGTTATTTCAGCAGCGCTGGCAAAGCTCTGTTTCACCTCCCACTGCTCCCTGCCTGGCATGAGCACCAGCCTTGTCTTCTCAGGGCTGGAGGGCTGCAGGGTAAGGGGGGGACCGGGGGGAGCACAGAACACCACCATGGGAGTACCGGGACCACTGGTGATGGCAGCCAGGGTGTGGAGCAGGCGAGGTGGTGCATAAGGCAGCGGGCTTGGGCGGTGGGCAGTGAGCGCATCCTCATGCAAGCGGCCCCTCCGGCCCGGTTTTGGGGAGCAGGGTCGGGGCCGATGGGGAGGGGTGAGTGCTAGCAGCAGTGTGCGTGCCTAGGCACCTCCTGCTCTCACCCTGTGCCTCCTCCTTTGGGTTTTGAGATCTGATGGGATCATGGCATAAGGTGGAATAGCTGCAGGCAAATTCTTGTTATGACAGATATATTACTGCAATAAAATTATAAATTTATGGCAGTCAGAGATCTAGACACGTGCCCATAACTTTTCTCACTTCTGTGTATTGTCCCAGTCAGGTGGCACGTAAACCAAACCAAGCTGTAGAAGCAAGATGACATTGGGTTCACCACGCCCTCCTGCCTGGCTCCTTGGGCCCTGGCGCTCGGCCCTGGAGCGTGTCACCGTGAGGAGCTGCGGGAGCGCCGAAACACAACCGGGGCTTTCCTGTGGGCTTGGATAGTGGGAAACATGCTACTGCTGCAGCACCTTGTCTGAAATACGTTATTTATTGGCCCATGGCAAAGCTCAGGCGCACGCTTCTCAATGGCATCACTTTTCTAGCCCCACATTACTGCTAAAAATGGAAAGTGCAAGCTGTGAGGTTTTTTTGGGGGGGGCTTTTTTGTGTTGTTGGGATTTTTTTTATATGGTTTTCGTTTTTTTTTTAAATTTTCTCCTCCACAAGGGGAGGAGGTATCTCAAAGGGTGAAAATGTCAAGGGTAAAAATTCATGTCCAGCTCCTGGCTCCACTCTTCTGTACATAGCCATTCTCTCTCCATACCATCTGTCTGTTGAAATGAATGCTTTAATAACCTCTGCAGGGTAGCACTGCTATTTATTTCTTCCAATGTTTAAGTTTCTTTTCGACTTTCGGGATTAAGCTAGAGTGCCCAGGTGTCCTTGCAGACTATGAAAATCCCCAAACTGGAGTGTCAGAGGCTCTTGAAGGAAAATGTGAAAGACGATGGTTTCTCCTGTGTTTTTCTTGGCTCACTTTTCTATCTGCAGTCCCCAAGGCAGGGGAGGGGACCGAAGCCCTGGACCCTGTGGTGTGACTCAAAGCAGAAGCAATGTACAGTGTGCAATGCCCTGGGGTCCTGATGGAGCCTGCTTTGCTGCTCCTCTGCTCCTGGCAGCCCTTTCCTGCCTGCTGCTTTCTGGAGTTCAAGCACAGTCTCCTTGGAGTACCCTGGAGCTGCAGGTCTTTTAACTTACATGGTGGGGTTTTTTTCCTTCAGAGGTAACCAGAGCCTGAGACCACCCCACAGCAGTACTTTAACAGAAGAAAAGTTGGAAGTGTTGTAACCTAAATAGCAATAGGCTCCGCCTTTCTTGTCTTGCTCTGCCACCAGGAGCATCTCCTGGGTTGAGCTCAGGATTGTCTGGATCCCACATGCACCTGCAGCATGTCTTGGGAAACCTCTTCATTTCTATGCCCATAGTTTCTTTGTTGTATTCTGTTTTCTTTTGGGGTGGTTGTTCGGGTTTTTTTGTTACTCCAGTCTAGTGTGTGACACAGCATTGCTGTATGTTGTATTCTGCTACTGACTGCGGCATCTCAGAAACCTCCTGGCACTTCCAGCTGATACCACTAAAGCATCTCACCCTAGGTCCATGGCTATGATCTTCCTATGAGCCACCACCCTCCTTTGTCTGCCAAGGTCTTCCCTCAGCCATGCCAGCCCATGGTGGATACCATGTTTACGTGGAGATAGCAGTTAGGCAGTAATTGTCATAATAATTGCTTCATGATAACTACACGGTGGCAAGCAGGGTTCACCCAGGCAAATTCCACTGCTTATCCCACCGATTTGTCTGCCCTGGCACCCTCTGGGTGTCCACTCGGCTGCCAGGGAGCTCACCTCCTCCCATCAGTTTGCATATCTGGAGATGGTTCTTTCTTTCCCCTGTGTCTGGATAGAGTATGTCCTTTTTATTTTGCATCCTAGAGCCTTTAATTACTCTTAACAAGTCCCTTTCACACTTTGAAAATCCTGTAGCAATTTCAATTTGAATTGCTTTCTCTGAGGCTTCTGTTTCAATGAGTGCACCTGCTCTGGGGTCCCGCTGGTAATTGGGCTGTAATAGTTATGATCCTTTAATTGCACTTAAGGTACCACGAGCTTTAAGAATTGGTAATGGTGCAATCTGGCATCTCAGCATCAGTTTTGTCTTGTCTCTGAGCTAAGCATTTTGGATTTAATTGTATTGTTTTGCCCTTCATGAAGTTTACAAATATTTGCATGTTTTAGATGTATTTAATTAAACGCTGCCCTGCACTCATGTGCCCGTCTCGCAGGTCTGAGTCCTGGACTACTACTCAGTTCCTGCTCTGCCAAACCCCTGCTGAGTTCAGTGAGAGTTTTGCCAGAACAAGGCCCTAAAAAACAAGTGTGGCTCATCTTAGCAGTTGTGCTTATTTGTGCACCAGCCCAGGCTCACGTTAAAAAGATATTAAACAAGAAGTACTAAAGGACCTACTTGTCTTGTCCTTGCCCAGAGCAAACCTTTACCCTGGGACTGGTCCAGCAGGTTAAAGGTGGAGTTTCCTCTGGTTTGTGTGCTAGCTAGGATTTTGTATTGTGAATACCATGAGTAGATCAAAGCTGCTACATTTCTCTGCAGCTTAATTCCTGTCTAAGGAGAGGTGGGGAAAAAAAAAAAAAAAAGAGAGAACGACATCTCTCAGGCATGTCTCAGTACAATAGCAAGAGGTGTGCAGCCTGTAGCCTGCTGCTGCAACTCAGAATATAAAATTTCCAAAATTACATGCTGCGGGTATGATAATGAACTGAAAGTAAATACGGTTCAGTTTGCTATGAATCATTCTTTAGGGATTTAATTGGACTCAGATGAGCTAGCATTGTTGCAGAGCAAGAATAGAGTTGTTTCAGAATTAGACAGGCATTGTTGCTCAGCAGACCAGAGCTGCAGCATCCAAGTAGCACTGGGGAAACCTTGCCCTCAAAGAGGCTTCCCAGGACGGATTGAGGAAAGCCTTTCAGGCAAGGAAGGAGCCAGCAGTTCCCACAAGCCCCTGAGATCTGGGAATTCACTGGCTGGTACTGGAGGCCTTCTCCACTCTTTGAATTGCTCTCAGATGAACAGTATGAGTTAAGTTGTCCCCATAAGGTGGAATGATTTACTTCACCCTGAAAGCCCTCTAAGCTCTTCTGAAAGGGAAAAGGAGGCATGAGATGATAGTAATGGAAACCTCTATAATGGGATGTTGCAGCAAATGAAAATAAGCATTTTGTGGTCTTCCTTTGAGCAGGAATTTCACGTCCTGTCATGGTTTAACCCCATCTGGCGACTAAACACCGTGCAGGCGCTCACTTACTTCTCACCCCTCCCAGTGGGGTGGGGAGGAGAATCTGAAGGAATAAAAAATAAAACTTGTGAGTTGAGTTTATAACAGTTTAATAATTAAAATACTACTACTAACAATTGTAATGAAAAGGAAGATAACAAAAAGAGATAAATAAAACCCAAGAAAGACAAGTGATGCACAATGCAGCTGCTCACCACCTGCTGACCGATGCCCAGCCAGTCCCTGAGCAGTGGTCCCCCAGCCAGCTCCCCCAGTTTATATACTGAGCATGACGTTCTGTGGTATGAAATATCCCTTTGGCTAGTTCAGGTCAGCTGTCCTGGCCATGCTCCCTTCCAGCCCCTTGTGCACCTCCTTGCTGGCAGAGCACGGGAAACTGGAAAGTCCTTCACTTAGAATAAGCACTACTTAGCAACAACTAAAACAGCAATGTGTTATCAATTCTCACACTAAATCCAAAACACAGTACTGCACCACCTACTAGGAAGAAAATTAACTCTATGCCAGCTGAAACCAGGACAGATCTCAAAGCAGAGCCACCAGTGGCTCAGACATGTTGCTTCCAAGCAAGGACAGTACTTCCCTTAGGAAAGTGAATGCAGTTCAGCTCCATGAGAGACAGAGCTGAGATGATAGCCTAACTTGGTGTACAGAGAACATGAACATAGGAACTGTTCTGTAATGGGCTCTTTTTAAGATAGTGGGCCACTATCATGATTATGGGAAGGAGTTCTTAACCTGCTGCAAGAAGATTTATATAAGCGATTCTCATTAATACCAGTGGGAATTACTCAGAGATATACAAGTGCATCACAATAAGATATGTACCTTGGCAGTTCATAATTAATATTTGAAGACAGTACAAGCAGAGTCTCCTCTGAGTCAAGTGGGCAAAAACTAGTGATACTTATAGGAAAACAAAAACCTGTTATTTTGGTCTTCTGAGAGGTTATAGGAAGGTCAACCATCCATACTTACAGGTCCTCGAAACAAGGCATTTCTTATATATGTGGCATGTTAACTGTTCCCATTATAATTGCAGGTGCTTTAGCTACTGTCTGCTGGTTACTGATGGGCAACAGACCAGCTCTGTTTTTAGGAGCTGCTGACCATCTTTGCTGACCCACTCAGTCCCAGGGCTTTGGTTTTGTCTGTGCCTCACCATGGGACACGAAAGGTTGGTCCCATTCTGCTTGCAGTTGCATCATGTAATAAAATGGGATGGGGAGACTGCAGGCAGCAGAAGAAAGCCATAAGCAAAAACAGAATTTGTGATTTTAGTCCAGTGAAATATCTCAAAGAGCTTGCTTCTTTTGAAGTGGCCATTGAAGTAGGTAGAAAGGACTGTGTATTTATGTGAGGTACAGAGAGAGTCAGACATTGACCTCTACTTGATGCTTCTGAGTCATTATTGCTCTGTTCAGTTTGTATCAGTAATAAGCTTTCAAGTTGGTTTCTTCAAATTTTGGCTTTCTGCTTTTTTTTTTGCTGAAGCTGATATGAAGTTTGAATCTTAAACCTGAGTTCCAGCAGCAGGTGCAGGTCCTGTCCTGCATTGTACCAAGTACAACTAAGCAGCCTTTGCCTCTGGTTGACCTTCCTCCTGTGGACAGCAAGGCTCAGGCCGCATCTGTTAGCAGTGTGCTGCTGCAGTGCTTGCCCGGTCGTTGTAAGACCTGTGGCTAATGGCTGCCATTCTGTTTCAATTCATTTTCTTTTATTATTCTTAGCATTATTTACATAATCTTTTACAGAGGCCCATTTCACTTACATGAGAGAAAGTAAAATTTACTTTTTCTGACAGATGTCAACAGCTCTGTAACAGTGCAGACACGGTGATTGCATCTTGGCAGTGCCACTGGCTTGAAAGAAGGTTCAGCAAAGCAGATGAGTCTTGCCTCCTGCCCTCTAGATGATAAATGCTAAAGTTAACCTTTTTAACATCTGCAGATGATTGTCCACCCTGAAGCCCAGGGTCCCACACTGAGAAGGTCCTTGCTCATGGCTGCACAAGTTGAAGTTCATTAGTTTTCACACACACAACAAATAAACTGGTGAGGTAGAGGTTGATGTTATGGATGGCTTGGTGCAAACCTTTATCAGGATTACTTTGAAAAGTTAAGGATCTTGTAGATCATCAGCTGCTAGATTAGTAACACTGAGGATGATGGTGTATGCCCTCAGAGTATACTCCAAGTCATAAGTGGAGCATGGAGCTAGAGAACAGCTACAAAGGAAGGGCATTTCAGTTTTTCAGGTGAGCGATGGCCAAATCCTGGCCCAGTGGGTAAACATCTTACCACTCCTGTATGGGGCAGGTGCTCTCATAGTAGGGTTTGGCATTACAATGGTATATGCTGTTTTAATACTTCGACAGAGATAACAGAATACCTAAATAAATCCTTCTTGATGCTTAGATAAGGATTTCATCCTGCTATGTTTGTAGGCAGATACAAACAGAGTTTATAATTCACTGTCCAAGGATTTGATCCTTTCTTTTACTTTATTTTGCATTCCAACCTATGGTATTTTAACTGTGTAGAAATTACCATAAGGAAATATAGAGCGTTATCACATAATAGTTGCACAGAAGAGTCAGCAGATAATAAAATGTTGGGAACCATGGGTCTAGGAAGGTCCAGTTACTTGCTTAATATGAACATTTTATTAGACATTAAAAAGCAGAAATTCTTGAATGTTCACTGCTTTCGTATTGTCAAAAAACTATCAGACAAACGTGGGACCAAGTGAGGGTACATTTCTCCTGCCTTGCTACAGAGCAACAGTTATGGGGTATTTTACAAAAAATTCCCGAAACACCCTACCAGTGTTGCCAGACCCTACCTCTGCTGCCAGACAATGGTTAGTGCCAACTGGGCCCAGCCGGGAACACTGAGCTCCTAAGGCCAGACCAGCTTTTAGACTACTAGTTAGACCTGACTGAAGCTGAGCCTGGCTGCAGGATGGGTATGGCCGCAGGAGCCTTGCTGAAGTGTGGCTCCCTCCTGAGGGCAGATGTGGGTCGGTGGTGGCACCTGGGGACAGCTGCGAGCACCAGGGAGGGAACCCAGGTGAGGGCAGCCAGGTTCTTCAAAAGGGAAAAAGATATTTTTATTCCAGCAGCTAAAAATCTTTTGTATTTTGGTTTCTCTTAGCAGTTATTTATCCAAAACATTTGGGATAAAATCTGTCTCTTTATTAAATATTTAACAGCCTTGCCTTCAGCTGTGGGCTGAGAAAGCTCCCAATCCACATGTGAGTCACCAGGAACTCCTCCGACAAAACCAGAGGAAGTCCAGATTGGAGATCCCTACAGGAAAAAAAATGTTTGCTGGTTTGGAAAAAGGCCAGAATGGTTCCTATCTCTCATGTATCATAAAATGAGCACAGCAGCCACTCTGTCATGTACATGGATGAGGACTTGTAGAGTCTGAAATTTTAAGTGGAGAAGATCTTGGTATGCTTGGTAGCATCACACCTTATATAGTGCAGATGAGTAGTGCTCCCAGTCTCTGGTCTTTTAATAAACGTTGTTCAGATTTGTATACTAACATGTCAGAGACAAGACAACATAGATCACCATTTCCCTTAGTAGTTTGTTCCATTGGTAAATTATTGCTATTTTTAATCTTAGTCTGCTTAGTTTTCACCTCCAGCCATCAGTTGACATGCATCTTTCTGCAAAGCAAGGAGATCCATGTTTTGAAGGTGCCCTGCTTTCTAAAGACAACAGCCTGGGACTTGTTTGCAGAGAGTGGGAATGCAGGCTCCTGCAAAAACAGCATATGGTGACAAATTCTGTGATAAGATATGTTTTACTGTGGTAAAACAGATAGCAAAAAAGGTTACAGCTGAAGTTTGAGCTATTCTAGCAGTGCTGGTGGTGAGTAGTGTTGTGCACTGGGCTCCCATGTGCCATGCATGCATGGTGATTGTAACCCACTCTGCTATGTATTTCTGTTGAAGTGACAGGAACTGAATGAGTAAAATTAAGATGAAACTTTTTTTTGCGTGTTTCTCTCTTTGGCCAAATTATTTTTTTCAACATCCAAATTAATTATCTGCAGCAGAGATAGGTGACAATCTCTGTCCCTTAGCAAACTACAGAGATACCTCCAGCAGTGGTTTTACACTTCTTCTCACTGTGGACCACTTACAGAGTTCTCCTGGTGATGCGTATAGCAAATGTACACCTACTGGCATGAAGTTGACTCCTCCTTATTACTATTAGCAGATACTTCAAGAGTGATTCAGATACTTCAAGAGTGGTTCACAGTATTTTCATGGGTAGAAAACCATTAGTCTGTGACACAGGTAGTTTCTGTGCATGCTGGGATCACTTCTGCAGGGAAGACAGACGTAAAACACTTGTTCAGGCTATTGCTCTGAGTACTTTTAAACAACTTACTGTAGCTGATGGGTCTGATTCTGATTTCAAAATAGTGTTTATATGTCAGCTTGTGGTAAGGTTATTCCTGATTTAAGACTATGAAAGTAAAATCTTTGTTTTTCCAGATGTTGAGCTTAGAAATGCAAGCCTATAGCCTCCCCCTCCCCTGCCTGTGCCACCATAGTGCTTCTTGGAATGTGAGGAGTACCACTGGTGTTGTCTGTTAATGACATACCATCAGTGAGCAGCACTAACTGACCAGCTGTTCTGGTGCAAGTCACTTGACCCCAGTGCTCCTTTGACCTCCCCTGCCTTATGCAGGTGGGACCTGGACAACTACCTTATGTATGTGCCTGGCTCTTGGGTAGCAAGGTTAATGAATATGACTTTTTTTTCCCATCGTGGGCTTGTGTTGTCCCCACCTTTCTGGGAGGCAAGAATGAGATTGTCAAAAGTTGTTTGAACATTAAAGACTGAAAGTCAGATAGGACTTTGATGGGCAATCTGCAAATACTGGGAGAAAAGATAGCTGTCCTGGTTTTGGCTGAGATAGAGCTAATTTTTCTTTTGTGTAGCTAGGATGGTGTTGTGTTTTGGACTCAGTGTGGCATTTGGTATGAGAAGAATGCTGATATTATACTGGTGGTTTTAACTGTTGCTAAGAAATCAGGGACTTTTCAACTTGTCATGTCTTGCTAGCGTGCAGGTGCACAAGAAGCCGGGAGGGAGCATAGCCAGAGAAACGGACCCAAACAAGCTGGTAGAATATTCAGTATCATACAATGTCATGCTCAGTGTACAGATGAGGACTGGCTGGGAAGCTGGGTGCTCTCTCTTCCAGGATTGCGGTTTTGGGATTTTCTGTCTTCTGGGATCACTATCCAGGAATGGTCTGGGCATTGGTCAGCGGGTGATGAGCAATTGCATTCTGTATCACTCGTTTGTATATTTGGTTGTTACTGTTATCATTATTATTTAAATTTTGTTTTATTTCAGTTATTAAATTCTTTTAATCTCAACCTACGAGTCTCCTTGCCTTTACCCCTCCAATTCTCTCTGCCTGCCCCTGGGGCAGGGGAGGGTGAGCGAGCGGCTGTGTGGTGTGTGGCTGCTGGCTGGGTTTAAACCACAACAGCGATCAGGAGACAATTTGTTACCAGCATTATGGAAAACATTAGACCCTTTTTAAAACTCATTGCTCAGATGTGCTGCAACATGTACCTGGATGAACACGTGAGGACTCATCACCAGGAGGAGCTGGTGTGGCCATCCATCTGCGCCTGAGCTGGCTCATCCAGCTGGCAGCCGCATCCCCTACCCATGGCTCACATTGACTAATACTGCAATTGCCTCTTTGATGAAAGGCAGGTTCATGTATCAGATTGTTGAGCATTAGAGGTAGGGGATTAGATTTGCAATGTAATCTTCCGGTAACATTCCTCTTGATCCGGAGACTGCGCTTTATAAAAGAACTCTTTTCTCTCTGACATTGTGGTGGCCTGCTAAGGGACAACTCTCTTCCACCTTCATTTGGAGATAGTAAGGCTGCTACTGACCTGATGTTTGTGAAGGTCATAGCTGCACTGGGCAAAATTAGTTCTGTGCAGGACAGTTAAGTAGATTGGATTTTCTCAGTTGTAGCTGATTTGCTTTCATCTGGGTTTCTCTTGCAAAGCCATTTAAAGTCCATTCCCCTCTGCCCCCCACTGCCCATCTATGGGAAAAGACTGAAAGGGGGGAGATTTCTGCCTGGGCTCTGGTTCTGCTTCGAGCCCTCTTTCCAGGAAAGTGTCTAGACAGAGGCTGGGCTGGGCTTCATAGATAAGCTCTGGAGCTTATTTCATCCCATCACAACTGTTGTAGGGTGAGTAGCGATAGTCTTCCCCTGTGCCAGTTGACTGTAGCCTTGCACTCTCTGCTTTTGATCAGGACCTCGTGGGCACCCTTCTGCAGACTCCTGGTAACATCGCTGCAGATGTGGCTGAGCCTTTTTCTTCTGGTGGCTAAGCGTCCTTGCAGATTTTGGAGCCTGATGGAATCAGTTAATTTGGGTCAAAAGGCAGGCAAAGCCCATGACTTCTAATCAGGAAAAAAACTTCTGCTGAAGCCAGCTGAGTACCAGATTTTGCCAGTTAAGTTTGGCCACTCAGGAATGCGTCAGATACATTTCTGTACTGGCAAAACACAGCATATGGTTATATGTGAGAAGCCCATTCATTGTGAGCATGGTGAGACATGGGAGTGATTTCCACCTGGACACATTTTACTTCAATGACTTTGCCAGCGGGATGTAATTATGGTGGAGCTTTGCCTGTTGCCCTGGGTTGCAAAGCAAACCAGTGGAAAAAGCCTCTCATTTTCCAGCCATCCTCCTGGTTTCTCTCCCTTTCATTGTATGTTATGGTGAAACCTGAAGTCTGCAGCAATTGCTGCCTGGTGAGTTTGGGAAGTGATACTGGACTTTGTGGAAGACAGCTGATGGAGAGAGGGCTGTGTGATACCAGTGATGGACTGTTGGATCCCGGTTCAACTCCATGGTGCAAATGGGGAAAATTCATAGGCAGATTTGCCTGAGGGCCTAGGCAGGGACGTGTGAAGGAGATATTTCCTCCTTCACAAAGTCACCTTCAGCCTGTATCAAAAATCCATGCCGCCTGGGACTATGTGGAAAAAGGGAGTATGGCTGTAACTGAAGTAAAAGAGAGCTGCTGTGTGGTATGTTCCCTCCTCCTCAAAACTGTAGCTGATGCAGAGTTAAAAGCAGATGAGCCTTAATTGTTCCCAGAGCTCCGTGTCTCTCCTCTCCAGATAGCAGAGCTGCACTGGAGCAGCGCCGGCAGCACCGCTGGGTCCTGGACAGCTGAGTCCTGCGTGCCCAGGGCAGCTGGGACGGCTGCAGGAGCAGGTCTGTGTCCCCATCCCCATCCCCATCCCCCTGCATGTCGCAGTCCCCACACGCCAGGCAAGTCCCCTGGGCTTGGTGACGCTGCTGAGCTGTATTAACAGTCTGGCTGACTGCGGGATGGTGGCATGCCGCAGACCATCCCGCAACTGGTGCTGAGATGTCCTAGCATATAAGCTGTTGTAAAGGAGAAGTACCAGATTAGCTGATTATAAATGCAGCCAAAACAAGACTTTTGGATGCCCTTTTCTTTTCTAAAAGCTTTGGTAACTCTAATTTTCCCGTACTGCACTGAAAACATGCAATGACCCTGGCTTGTCTTTGTGGCATTTTCTATTACTTTTTATTGGCATATTATGACAGTATGTCCTGTGCTGGCTTACAGCTATAAATATTTCTTTGGGGTTTTAGTCAACACACATTTGGGAAAGTTGCTAGTGACTGTCACAGGGGACAGCGTGCAGATGTGCAGCCACTGGAAACAGCATCCTTTGTGTCTGTGTTTCCAAACAGGTCTGAGGAGTGAGGATTTTAGGTTTTCCATTCAGATAGTATTATATTAGGGGTATGAAGTATTTGACAGTTCTTTTATCTGTACTCTTTTAATGTCAAAGTGTGTCACATCTGGTATTAATTGGTGGAAAATTAGGGCTCTAATTTACCGATTCGTTTGTCTAGGAAAATTGAAAAGACTGTAATGTAATAAATGAATGCCTATTAATCTTTTAAATTAATCTGTTTACCGCCAACTACTATCTGCTAAAATGGCTTGTTACATGGTGCAAAATATTGGTATTTATGGGGAGGAATTACTACCTGAGAGGGCAATGACTGATGTGTTTTGGACTTGATAAGGGGAGGATGGGGCCTCAAGAAGTCCTGGGGCCAGCAGTGGTTGAGACCTGCGTGAGGCGAGGTCTGTTCCAGGCTGTCCTCTCCCCTGGGCGGGGAAGGAGGCTGCTATTCAGTGATAACCCTGGGAGGGTGATAGCATGCTGTTCCTGCTTGCATACAGGTCCTGTCCCCCATGCTGGTCCTGTCCCCCACTGTCCTGGGTGCAGGCATGGAGGACCAGCCTGCTGGGGACACGGTCTTTGCTCTCCTCCTTTCCTCCACCTGGGGCTGTCTTCTCGGGTTGAGTTTCTCGGTTCAGGGCACAGACTACCGCTTCACTGATGCCCAACACAAATAAGCATGTCTGTCCAATGTAATTGTTTTAATCATTATAAATGAACATAAGTTACTGCCAACCCAGAGCTCTCCAAAAGCCCCGATTTTTTCAGACTTGCTGACAGAGGATCATGGGCGAAAGAAGTTGGGTTGTTCTTCCTGGGGTTGCAGATGAAAAGGTTTGTCTCACAGGTAACACGTGGATCAAACCCAAACCGCCGATGCACTTCGACAAGGCACTGTTACCCAGTCCTGACAAGCCCCGCTCTAACGAGACGGGTCGCCGCTGCCTTTCCAGCTGACACGCAGGTGAAGCACAGGAAGCTGGTGGCAGTACACAGTTATTTGGGTAGCTTATGTGGATTCTGACAAGCCTGGTAGCTTTTCTATCAAAAGACAACAGTGTGTTTGTGAAAATATATTTTTGAAGGATCAAATACCAGGTGCTTATTTTAGTAACAAAGCCCTGAAACATGCCAGCGCTGGAATAAGCTGATTCTGAAAACTGACATATTCTGTATGACTGTTCCAGTATATGCCATCTGTCAGTAGCATATCCAAATATTTATGTATTTTGATTATTGTAACTGTAATGCAGATACTGAAGCTCATAAATAATTTCATTTTCAGCAATCATTTTATTACTCTTCCATGGTTTGATAGTGGCGTTTTGCATGTGGCCGTTCAGACTCTGACACAGAACAGAGTCACAGTGTGCTATGCAAGTGACACCCTTCACACAAGGAGCCTGTGGCCAGGGGATGCCTCAGCCCATCTCCTCTCTTCTGGATCTGTGCCAGCTCCCACTCATTTCATCTCCTTGGGCTTCAGGCTGCACTGCGCTTTCATTCAACTCCATCCAGCCTTGTCAAGTGACTACGCTTAGATTGGCAAATGGTATAATATGACTAATTATGTTTAATGCAGATAATGTCTTATAATCAAAATAAAGGCTGGATTGCAAACAGATACTTAAAGGGCACCAGGCACAGAACTGACACCATATTTATTACCAATAACGTTGCTGAAGTGCTAACAGCTGCTCGGCTCCAGCAAGTGCGGCCCCTTTGCAGAGTTTTCCAGAAGAAGGGCTAAGTGCATCGGAAGCGCATTATTGCTGATAATAGTAATTAGTTCAGTAGAGCTCAAAATGTTTTGTAAAATATTATTATCATCACAGTTTTGCAACTCTGCAAACCCTGGCACAGAGAAGCAGCCTCCTCAGCTCAGAGGAGTCGCTGCTGGCCACGGGGATGGCCCTTGCCCCGTGTACAGGGCTACTGCCCCTCTTGTTGGACCACGTTGCTCTCTCCAGCTGACTCCAGAAGGAGAAGGGATGTCCCCCTTGTGTCATTGTCGCAAGCATTAGCAAAGAGACTTCAGTAGATGGAGAAATGCACTGATGTGACAGCAGATTTGGGTGTTACATTTTTGAAAAGCCATTGTTAAGCTAAAAAAGGGAAACTGCAAGCTGTAAAGGTTGATGAAGCTCCTCTATAAGGCACTCTTATTTTGCTGTGTACATTTGTTTTCTCTTGCTTACTAAAGGGATAAAGTGCAATCTAGGTTACAGAGAGAGATGGCTGATTAATCTGTCTGCCAGGTACATATGGAAATAAATTAGCAAATGATGCATCTGGGATTAAACTGCTGCAGAGATGATAAATTATTGTCATCTTCCATGGCTGTATTACTGAAGCTTCACTGGGTTCCCAGTCCTCAGTTATTTGCTATTCACACGGTATCACTGTGGCTGTGGAATGGAAAGCTTCTACGTTTGAAGCAATTTTCTATGATATGCTTGTTTGAGAACAGATCTGGCCAGACCTATAAGGATATGCAGTATACTTAGATTAAATATAAGTAAAGAGATTTGATTTGGTCCTTCTGCTCTGCATGAAATTCTGCTGATTTCTGAGGGCAGGAATGTTCAGGGAGGGGAAAGGAAAGGACCTGCAAGAGGTTTTACCACTATCTGCAGTTTCTCCCTACCCTTTATCCCAAGTAGCAGAGAGTTATCTATGCTAGCACAAAGTTGTGAGAGCCTGGAAGTGAGCATCCTCTGGCCTGAACCTCTCCCACACCCTTGGCTTGACTCAGATGTAGCTCCAGATTGCACAACTTCAGTTTATCTCCAAGATCAAGACTGAGATAAAACACCACTGGGGCAGGTGGTATTTGCATTCAGACCTGATACAGGCTTCTCAGCTGTGTCTCTGCTTCCTCTGCATGTTTCATGTCCATTTAAACTGATGTCTAGCTGATGGGCTGGCAGCTGAGACATACCAGTAATGCCTAAAACAGGACATGCAAGTTGAGCAAGTGTAACAGCAAACACGTGGTCCACCATGTTTCTGGAGGAAGAAAGAAGTTCTCATCAAGGTTTCTGCATTATAATACTTAGCAAAATTATGACCATGTCCACAGCGCTTGTTGGGAGCTCTCTGTGGATCATCTGGACTATCATTTTCTTTCACAAACTGGGAAAGCTGAGGAGATAGTACAAAAACCAGTAGCCATACTTGCTGAACTGGGAGAGGTTCCTTACCTACACAGAAGTGATCTGTGATAGCAGTGCAGAATAACAAAAGTGCTTGTTCTGATTTCCATAATTCCTGAGGCCTTTACATGGGCTCTTAACACTTGCTCTGGGGTTGCTCTTCCCTAGAAGTGAGTTGAGGGAATAAAGCAACTCTATGAATGGTCACAAAGACATTGAGGAGGGGGCAAGTGGGAGCAGTGTTGGACACAGAACTATATCAAAGATCTATTTCTATCTAACATGCCTTGTGTTTAAAAGCTTATATTTTAGTTTGAGAGCATACTGAAAGAGTACCTTGACTTGCCTTAGGAGAGGTCTGCAGTGCATAGCAGCCGTGGCGTGGAGGAGCCAGATCCTGCAGCACATGGGTGAGCTGTGGGAGTGGGGACAGTGTTGCTGGAAAAGCTGCAGCTGGGCTTTCACAGGGAGTCTGCAGTTCGTCATGGAGAGCTGGTGTCTCCATGTCCACCTCCCTGGCCTTGCATGGGTCTGCCAGGCCTCCCTGACCCTGGGGTGCTGGGTGGAGATGTGCAGGATGGGACAGTTGTGGAGCTGGGAGCTGCTGAGTGCTGGTTGTCCTTCAGCTCCCATTGGTGGCACTGGCGAGTGGATGCGAGCCCACTGCAGGGCATGGACAGTCATGGAATGGGTCCACTCTGTCTTCAGGCTTGGCAAGAAACAAGAGCTGGGCTGGAGGGACAGTTACTGGGTGACTGTGCTCTCTGGTTTTATTCTTCAAGTCGCTCGTTGTGGTCCATGAGTCAAGCACAATTAGGATGTATGTATTCGTAATTGAATAATACTAACAAGAACAATGTGTTTTGTTACAAGATTCATGGGTGGATGCGGGGCTGTAAATCTGAGCTAGCAAAGACTAGCTCTGTTCAGTTAATCCAAACACAGAACTATTTACTAGAAATAGATTTATCTTACAATGACTTTTTTTGCAAATTTTGGTTAGCAATAAGAGTTTGCTGGTAATATAATCATGTCAAGTAGCAAGTGGGACTTAGTGTTGTTCTCAGTCTTTCCCCTGAAGTGTTTGGAGCAGAATGCGGAGCGGGTCAAAGGAAGCACTGGTTGATGGGTGAACAGATTGCGGCACAGCCATCTATTCTACTGCACACTTCCAGGGGAAGCCCCTGCAAATTAGATGTGTGGTTTTTAACTGTACAGAGAAAACGAAAGAAATTACATTGCAAATGAAAAATTAGATGGAAATGTCTATTCCTGTCTCATAAACAGTTCAGGAATAACTCCCTTTAAAATATTCTGCTTTAAGCACACATTTAATTTGTGCTCTGGGAGCAAAGTAAAGTTGCTAAGATAAAACATTCTAATAATGATTTATGTAAATTTATTTGAACAAAGCAATGATGTAGTTGCCTATAGCAAATTGTTTAGAATGTGAAATGGTGTTTATGAGCTGCTTCTCTCTATATGAATACAACAGATGATAGGAGATGGTACATAAAGGAAACATAATTGTACATTGAGAATGGACTCTGTTGCCGTGTTCAGTAAGCAGGAAAGCCAGTTGAACAGATTGCTGAGTGATAAAATAATCTCCAGCTTGATTCTTCCTAGGCTATTTATAGCATGTGTTTAATTTAAAATGTAGATGTGCCACAGATGACTGTAACAATCATACCAAGGCCATGTATGATAGCACAAATGGTTTGCCTCACATTGCACATATGCAAAAAACTCAAGTTGCTTTGCAAGCAGATCAGGCTCTGTATCCTCAAAATATGGATGAAAAGAGGAAAACAATTGTAGTCCCCAGCTGCTACAGGCATATGGGGCCAAATGTATCCCGTCTGTTGAAGGTTATGGAGTTCCGCCAGGGCTGACTTTGATCCCGTGTGTCTAGCAAAGTGGAACCAATATGTCAATATAAGACATCCTACCACTTCTCATGTTCTCCCAACAAAATGACATAACTTAAAGTGGCTTGAATTTCCCAAGTGCCTGATTCACAAACATGATCAAGGAGGATATTTCAAAAGTGTTGTGGTTCTTGCCATATTGATGTTAAAGCAGTGAACAACAAAATTGACTTTTTTTGTCAATGAGGGCATAAACCTAGGAGTTGCTGGTATAAGCGAGTGTGCATCAGCCCTAGGCACAGAAGACCAAGGGCCATTTGAAGCATTTAACAACACACTGCAGGACAGAGAGCTGTTTCTACATTCAGGTAACACAAAGCATGTTTCAGCTGAAAAGCTTTTTTCAAATCAGGAATGAGAATGCCATGTAGAAATAATAGAGTTATTCACTGTACTTGCTTTGGCATGCTGAGGCATCTCTAGATAACCTGGGGATGGGCTGAGCCACAAGGTTTCCATTCACGCTCCAGCCATTTACAAGTTTAAGAGACATTTGAATCCCTTGCTTTGAACAGGGCTGATGTCTTAGTCCCCAGCAGCTACTGTCTTGTGGACACAAAGCACTTGTAAAGTAAATTTAGGGGAGCACCATGTGAAGATATGCACATCTGGCTATTGTACAAGAGCAGAAAAATCTGTGTGTGCAGACTTATGCCTGTGGGAATCCTAGAGAGATTCAAGTGAAATAGTGCTCTGTCATCCAATTAGGGTTCAGGTGACATTTTTGCAGAGTTAAGCTCCTCCCATTTTATTCTGGACTAGTACTAAGTGCCCAGAGTAGGAAAGCTGTGGCTGCTGCTCGGGACTTCACTGGTGGTGACAGAGTGGCCTGTCCAGCACTGGACTGGCATATTAAAGGCAGTCATGAACAGAAAGTAACTCTGGTCTCATGCTTACAGGCTGTACTTTTGGGCCCTTCATGCATATCTGAGTGAGACTAGGAAAATCACATAAATGCTGTCATGATGAGTCTGCAAGTGAGAATCTCTGACCAAGCTGTAGTTTAATTCCAGCTATGCTACATTGGACTATATGAAAGGCAGGTCTTGGTAAACACCGTTCCTTAGCATAGTGTACAAAATTTTACATAAAATTGTCCTGGGAGATGATTGTAGAGTTTAAAATTTAACCACAGAGATTTATAATCAAATTACTTTGTGCCCATTCAGTATATAGTGCCTTATAAGGAGGATTTTGAATGGCTGTAGACAGAGCCCCTGCAGTCCCTGTTTATAAAGTGTGTAGGCACTGTTATCCCAGAGTGAAGAGGTATAAAGGTACAGTACACTCGCCACACAAGCAGCAACTGGAAGATCATCTATTTTGCTCTATTTATTCCTTTGTGACTACTCTCTTCTGCCTGGGGCTTTATCATCTGTACACTTCATTACTTATGGACTGCCAGGCCAAATCTCTGAAGACATCTGAGAAAGCCTGACAGGATCACTTTTGAATCTTGATCAATGCTGGTTTGCTCTCCAAATCAGAATTAGCTGCTCAGACAATAGCCTCTGGAAACTGGGGTGAAGCCATATGCGCCTTTCGTTTTGCTCTTTGGGAAGCCATTCTTTTGCCACAGCAGATCAAAACCAGGGAGATCACCAAGTCATTTACTGAGATAGTGCATCTTCCTTCAGAAACGTGCAAGACTTGGTTAATTTTAATAGCTCACCTATTTAATGTGCTGGGTTACAGCTAACACATCTGTTACATATAATGAACTAAACAGGGACATCTCTGTCATTGAAGGATGCTACAACTGCAAGGAGAGTTTCAGAAGAAGCTCTTGATCTGTCAGTGGTGACCGTAGCTCATGCATCTTCAGCCAAGATAAAAGCTTTGTTTGCTTAACAGGATCGAATTTTCCTCAAAGAAATAATTGAAACAATAGGAGAATCCCCAAACCTGTGCTGAGCATTAGCAGATGAGCTGTTTTGAAATCGATCCATTTGGAAAGGAAATAATGTGCAGATTGGTCAAGGTAATGATGGTATTGGATGATAAAGTAGATGCAGGGGTGGAGAAAGCTTGTGAGGGATATAGTGTCACCTAAAAGCTTTGCAGAAGTGCTTTTATTACCCTGAATCAGCTTGGCTTTGCACTGACACTTAGCTGTTTGCAAAAGAATTATACCTGCTTCTGAGATAAATACATCTGACAGTGAACTCTTAACCCCTCTTTCACAGGCCCTTTCTGGGTAGTAGCCGTGGAGAACAAGATGCCTTCAATTTTTCTGAATAGAGTTGGACAAAATGAGGTGCAAAACTATGGTACATAATTTTCTAGTGAGCAGAATGCTTCAGGAAAATTACAGTCATTATTGAATGTAATGAAACCTGACAAATTAGAGTTTCATAGGCCCTCCTTGAGATTAGTGTGATCCATTAAACATGCTCTCTGACTGCTAAATGGCATTGTCCCATTTCACCATAAGAACTTGAGAAATCCTGAGGTAACTCTGGCTAACAGCTGATTGAAAGCACCCAATCAAGAGCTCTTTAAAGTAAGAGGAGAAATTATCCTGATTAACATTATTTCCAAGAAGGTAGTCTCTGAGTAGGCTGTAAATTGTGTTAGAAGCATTTGGGTATTGCAGGGAAGACCAAATCTGACACTGAAGTGGCCACAAAGTAATGTACGAAGTGGAGTGATCAAGGGAAGAACATTTTGTTGATTGTGGCGGGAAAATTGAATTGCTCTCAGTTGCATAGCTATTCAGAATATGTATGTTAAAGTGAATGATACTCAGTTTAAAAGAAGAGCAAGCAGATATGAAGAGCAGAAGAAGACCCTTTCCCAAATGCCTCTTGCCTCATGATTTACATTTTAAGAATGTTTTCAGAGGGAATAACATGGCATGCTGGTCATGAATACCTTATCCATTATGCTAAGACATCTCAGTGATGCAAACTAAATCAATACAATAGTATTCCTTAAAATGATTGCTTTTTCCTTGATTGATGGTGCATTAAAAGCAACCTTTAAATGATGGCCATTAGCACCTGAGACCTGATCACTGGCACTGACTGAGCTGATGTGAGATAAATTGTGAAGGATCTGTGTGATAGAGTTGGTACAATCCTTCTGAATTTCACAATGTAGCCTTCAAACTGGGAGTCAGTGAGAGCACGTGTAAGTTGCCAGTATGGGATAGAAGGTCTTTGTCCTCTGGACAAGGCGGCACATGGATATACTGTAGTGCTCTCGGTCCTTCAGGGCACTAAGACCACATTAGTTTTTATAGACATGAACGAAGGAGAGAGTTTTGTGGCTGTAGGTTAGCATAGCAGCATTCCAGAAACAGATGAGTCTCTCCCTCAGTAAACTGTCTGAAAATCCAAATCCCACATCTTAGTGTGTCATGTAGCGTATGTGCACTGGAGTAATGCAACTGCACATTACTTTTGCTTGTTCATCTCTTGGTCTCACCCATCCCCTGTGCCACGTCCTGGTTTGAGAGGTGCTGCACACTGCTAGGCCCAGTCTGAACCTTCCAATACAATAATACATGACACTGAAATGCAATAAAAATTAAAATCTGGAATAATGGTAGATATTAATAGATAATTCTGTAATTCTGGGGCAAAGATTTAAATGAAATTCTAAATATCAAATTAAAAGAGCCACATGACTACAATTTAATGCAAGGAGCTGTCTAGTCTGCTAATGTCATCTCATTTCATGACATCCTCAGTGACTAAAGCTGATCTGCATGATTGATTTGTGGCATTTTTCCAGGATCGCTTATTAAAAATGGCCCAGTTAGTGGTGCTTTGGGTGGTGTTTCAGCCAGAGCAATGGGGACTAGTACAGTAGCAGAGTGCCATCATGGCATATAAAGAAGAGCGGAAGCAAGAAGCATTGAAAGGTTGTAAAGGAAAACAAGCACTTGGAATACAATGAAGGTTCTGCTAATCTTACCTCTGCCTAGAAGAAGGAATCTATCAGCATGGCTGACATGGTGCAGAGCAGAACATGATGAATGTGAACATAATCCCAGAAAAGTTACGTTTATTTCCCTCTAATCTAACTGCTTATAAGCATTTACGATGCCCATCCCTGTAATAACTGAGCTATATTTGATGTTGTTGTTGTTCAGGGCTGGCAGCTTAGGTGTGCTATGCAGAGCAGATCTTTAAGGAAGATCTCCGTTGGCTATGATGTAGCTTATACATAAAAATATTTACGGTAGCTGCTTACATCTATCCTCTTCTGAAAGATAAAGCACTTGAATGCACACTGAATGCCTCCTACCTTCTCGTCTCCCCGATGTTCATTATAAACCAAGAAGCCAAGTTTTATAAAAGCTATTTAGATGTTTTGTGCTGTAACTTTCTCTAATAGATATATTCCTATTGATTGCAATGGAACACACAGAATAGAACAGAGCAGATCAATTGAAAAGTAAAGTTAAGACAGCAAGTACACTTCTTTTCCACTTACCTTAATGGAAACAGTTAGGCTGGATCTATCCCAGGTGTAATGCTGCTAAAGTCAATGGAGTTGTACCAGCGATGAATTTGGCTCCTAGTGTTTTGTTTTGACCTTTTCAGAAGGTTGCTCTGCAGGAGTAGAACTATTAAACACAACCAGTGATACCCGAAGTCGAAATATAGAAAAGGCAAAGCTAGAGGGCACAGCACCTTTTTCATTAAGGAAGAGGCCTGACTTTTATAGAGCGAGGGCGAAAGAATTGATTCCAGTTAAGTGCTAAACTTAGTTTCAGCTTTCTCTGGGGAATAACAGTCCCAAGTTGGCCTGAGAGTTGGACATCTCTGCATTCACACACAGTTGTCTGGAAGGGGCTGTGTGGTCTTTCTGTACATCTGTGCAGCAGGAGAGTTTTGAGTCAGATATCAGTTCCTGCAGACAATCTATTCATCCTTTCACCAAAGATCCATGTAAACCCACTGAATGTACTAAGGGTTCAAATGTCCTGAAATTGCCTGGCAGTGCTCTGTGGCTTTATTAGCAGATGTTTTTGGATTTCAGGAGACAACGCAGGTTCTTCGCTCACTGCAAGTGTCTCAAGAAGTCGGGGGGTAACACCGTGACTTTGGAGTATTTTCAGCTTCAAGTGATTCTGTTTTACACATTTGGGTGCACTAATCCAGGCTAAGAGAAAGCAGCATGTTTTATGGCAAGGGACAGGCAGCAGTGCAACTGAGAATTGACCAGGGCCTCACCTTCACCTTAGCTACTTGTATAGTAAACACACTGATTTGAAACAACTCCTTATTTTCCTGGTGGGAGAGGAAGGAGGAGTAGGTCTAGAGATTAGTTGAGTCACTTGCACCTACTGACATCCAGCACATGTTGGTGAGGTGAGAGGATTTCAACGCTGACAACTCAGAATAACACTGTTCGTATTAATTGAAAGTTTTATTTATAATGTTGTTCATGGCTTTCTATGCTAAATTTTGCTGTTGGTTTGTTTGTTTAAAGTCAAATACAACCCCATTCCTTATTTGCCCTAATCCTTGCACCTCATAATTCCTTTATTAAGTGAGGCTTGAGTGCCTGTCCCAGCAGAGGTTTCAGAGCAGGAGGCCACAGAGCTGTCTCCCGCAGCAAGGGCTTTCTTACTTTTGTAGAGTCTACTGTACTATGTTTACTAGTTTCTTCTGAAGTGTTATCATAAATAATTAAAGCTAAACTGTGCTTGTTAAATAAATGAGGAATGCACATGTTCAGATGCATTATCTATGTTTTAATTGCACTCATTTGTTGAGGCCCCCCTCCCATAAGCAGGTGGGAGCCTTCTGCCTGAACAGAGGGCTGTGGGAGCTGCAGGAACCAGGCTGAGTTACTGGGCCCTCCCTCATTTGCCCAAGAATTTTTAAAACATGTTTTCGGCATAGTGCTGATAGTCATCCATTGCAGTGAGAGGATGTTCCTGGAGGCAGGTGCCATCCTTTTGCTACGGCCTTTAAAAGGTTGAAAAACTATTTACAGGGGGAGTTTCTTGCATCCAGACTGCCGTTCAGCGTGAACAGGACAACCAGGTGAAGCCCAACGTCTCTCAGGTTTACAGCCATGTCAGTCGCGGTGCACGCTGCCCGTACCCCTGTCAGCACCCCAGGGCTAGATGCGGGGCTCCCCGACACGTTCCCTCTGCTGCTTCTTGCACATGGGTCTCTGGTTGTTTTAATTTATCCTACAAAGTTCTCGTTTGTCTTTAGTCCCTCCATAACACATACGCACCTATGCACACGTTACATATGACCTCATAGTTGCAGAAAGTTTTCCCTGTGTGGCTGCAGGCGCATTGGGGCCCCTCAGGATTCTGTGGGCTGTAGCATCCCTTTCGGAAAGTGATCGAGCTTCATCTTAAAAGTAATTGCTGCATGGAGTCTCACAGCCATCCTGATTAGTGATTTAAAACTTCTGGACTCAGTAACTCTGTCTTCATTAGGAAGATCTGTTTTTTAAATAATTGTCTCTAAAGAGGATCTGGGGGATTATTAAGAGATGGCATTCATTATCAGTAAAAATACCACAAAGAAATTTTCTAGACAAATGTTGATGTTCTGGATAATGTTATTTTTTTTCCCACAAGGAAGCAGAATTTTATTTTGAAAGCTGTCCTGGTTTTCACTGGAATAGAGTTAATTTTCTTCCTAGTAGCTGGTACAGTGCTGTGTTTCAGATTTAGTGTGAGAATAATGTTGATAACATGGTGATGTTTTAGTTGCTGCTAAGTAGTGTTTATACTAAGTCAAGGACTTTTCAGCTTCTCATGCCCTGTCAGCAAAAAAGGCTGAAGGGGCATGAGAAGTCAGGAGGGGACACAGCCAGGAGAGCTGACCCAAACTGACCAAAGGAATATTCCATACCATATGCCCAGTATATAAACTGGGGAGAAAACTGTCCCAGGGCCGCTGCTTGGGAACTGACTGGGCATCAGTTGGCGAGTGGTGAGCAGTTACATTGTGCATCACTATAAATTGGGAAGTTTGCTGGGGATGGTGTCTTCTCCTCAATGGCTGCCATCCCTGGAGGGTCTCGCCCATCATTCTGCTCCTGAGGCCAGCTCTCCTGTTTGCTGTGACCGTTGTGCTTTCACCGGAGCTGTGGTGCTCACAGTGCTTGACATCTGGCATTCACTGCTGGGAGTGCGCAGCTCGGGACTACTATGTGGGCTGAGTATAACTTTGTGTACTTTATATTCATATTAGCATTAGTTTTTAAATTATTATTTTATTAAATCTGTTTCCATTTTAACCCACAGGTCTCCTTTCCTTTTCTCTATTCCCCTTCTTGAGGTGTCATTAGGTGATAAAACAGGTGATACAACAGAGACAAGAGTTTTACTTTTTTTTCCAATTCTCTTCCCCATCTGACTGAGGGGGGTTGGAGGGAGCAAGCGGCTGTGTGGTGCTCAGTTGCTGGCTGGGGTTAAACCATGACAAAAGCGTAATTATCTTAATAATTATATTTAAAGCTAAATTGGATTTTAAGGCTTAATCTGTGATTTAAGGCTTGGTCAGTTATTTCTAGGTGGTTGACACCTGCAGAGCTGATCAACTGGGAAAGGCTAAGGCTGGTTATTTGGGAACTAAAAAACAAACAACAAAACAAAAACCAACAGAAAAAAGGGTGAGGTGGAAGAGAGTAGTATTGTCATTGGACAGGCTTTGGTAGGATCTGACCTTCAGGAAACAGGCTAAGTTGGAGAGAAGTGAACTCAGGCAGCAGAAATCCACTTTGAAGGTTGAAGGCTGAATGCTGGGAGAATTACGGAGATGAAGAACAAAGGATTTTTATTTTTTTTAACTAAAAGGGTTGTAAGACAGGCTAGTGGGTAGAAGGTCTGCTGGAAGACCATGTGATGGCTCAGTAACTAGCAAGAGAACTCACTGGTGGCAGGAATGAGGCTGGTAGGTGCAGGTGCAATAAGGCTGCCCTGGCATAGGAAGCGATGGGCAGAGCAAGATGATGAGCAAAAGGAGCTGGTGGTTGCTGAATTTCTAGAAGTTTTCTGATTTTACAGAAACCAAATTTGGTGCAGATCAAAAGCAAGAACAATCCACTGACACAAGGCAGCTGTAAGATCAGTCGGATGTCCGTCCCTGCAGTCACCAAAGGAACATGGGCATCCCTAGATACTTCTCACAGCATCTAAAATGGTTTTTATTGAAAGACTTTTGTCTTTATAGAGGACATGGTTATAGAGCAAGAGGGAATGAATAGATGGGCTTTTTTTTCCCCCTGTACCTCAACTTTGTCTTCTTGTTGTTTGTTTTGGTTATTGTGGCTTCTGAGGCTTTTTTTAATTAGTGCTTATTTCTTAAACAGAGTGTCTGTAAATGGTCCAGAATCTCATGTTCAAGGCCGCAGAAAATAATATTTTAGTGAAAAGGAGTGGGAAAGTGAATTTTCTCTGAGGAGATAAGTTTTTGAATGATTGTTTGTATCTGCATCTAGAAGAAAGGAAATGAGTATTTCTTGTGGCAGCTGAGAGATGGTCATGAGGAAAAGGAAGCCATTATTAATTAATCATCATTTATTATTTTAATATTTATGTAGCACCGTGGGACTGGTGCCCCACAGGGAAAGAGGATCACCTCTCTGCTTGAGGGGAGCCTGTGTTCTAAATTTAACCGTGGTGAGGGCTGCTCATGGCAGATGATGTGTTTTCATCATTCCCTGCTCTGCCTCAGCTTTTCAGTTGAATCCCATTTTAATTCCTCATCCCCAACAGAGAGGAGCCTGCGCTAAGCAGGAATGGCGAGATCAGAGTCTAAAAGAGCACAATCAATGCAGTAAACAGAGAGGCAGGATTAGATGTCTGATCTCAGCGTTACCTCTTGCAATCCTTACCCAGAATTGCAATAATGTAAATAAAACGTTTCCAAGAATAAAAAGTGCAGGATTTGGTGCCAGTCTGGAAAGACTTGCCCTTCCTAGGTGCTCCGACTGGTGTCGAAGTAAAGCTGTTGGGGTTTTTCCCCGAAGTCTTTAAATTGACACGCTTAACAGTGAGACTTGGCCTGCGTGGGATTGGTGGCTGCAATACCAGGATGTTTCTCTTGTGGATGTTTGCTCTGACCTTACCTCTTGCTGAAGTCCCATTCCTATTTCTGTGCTTTGAAGCAATTGTTTCTAGATGCTGTGCCTGTACCTGGTACTACACTCAGCTGGCAGCAGTCAGCAGGGTAATGAACTCTGATTTATTCTGATAAAACACATATATTTAGTTCCTAGCTTATACATCACAAGTGTTGTATTATAAGGAGTTAGTTCTGCGAAGTGACAAATGGAACTCTTTCATTCAAAGAATACAGATATGTTGGCAGCCCACTTGAAGTGGTGTAGATTTGAAGGGGCCACTGAAAATATGTAATACTGAGAGAAACCAACGTTTGTGTAAAGTACCTATCTTTTGTCAAAGCATGGTGTAGTGGCTAGGACAGAAAATGGGAGTCAAACAGTCTAGGGTCTATTTTTGGCTCTAGCATATCTGTACTGAAGTCAAATTAATTGGAGCTAAATATAGAAATCTCTCCTTATAAAGGATTTTTGATCCACTTTCAGAACTATGTAACAGGGATGTATTATTTTGTTTGTCTAAAGGATGATCTAAACGCATGGAAGGAAGTTGCTGTATTTTGTGTTAACGTATGCAAGAGTTTTCCATAAGCATCTGAGTTAGCATCAGACATATGACTTCTGTGCTGTGAGGGATGAATATGTGGAATTCTATAGCTACTGCCAGATGCCAGTTTTGGTTAGAAATCTGTTAGCTTTACTGAAGTTTTGCATAGATATTTTCCCCTGTCAGGTGACCTCTTTATATAGAAGAAATACTGTAAAACAGTCTTACAGAAGACTGAGGGCAGAGAATCCCTCTTCTGCAGTGTAGAAGCCCAGGAAAAAAAGACAAGTTTTCTTTTATTAGTACACTCCCCTTTTGTCCTGGTTTCAGCTGGGATAAAGTGAATTTTCTTCCCAGTAGCTGATGCAGTGCTGTGTTGTGGTTTTAGTGTGAGAGTAATTTTGGTAACACGTTTATGTTTTAGTTGTTGCTAAGTAGCACTTATCCTGATGTAAGGATTTTTCGATTTCCCGTGTACTGCCAGCAAGCAGGTGCACGAGGAGCTGGGAGGGAGCGTGGCCAGGCCCTGTGAAATGTCTGTAAAATGTCAACAAATGTCCACAAAATGTCCTGGACAGCTGGCTCAAACTAGCCAAAGGGATGTTCCATACCATAGAATGTCATGCTTAGTATATAGATTGGTGAGAACTGGTCAGGAGGGGCTAGCTGCTGCTCGGGCATCAGTCAGTGGGTGGTGAGCAACTACATTGTGCATCACTTGTCCTTTACTGGGTTTTATTACTTTCTCTTTTTGTTATATTCCTTCTCATTACTATTATTATTATTATATTTTATTAGTATTATTGTTAATTTAATATTTTATTTAGTTTTAGTTACTAAACTGTTCTTATCTCAACCCACAAGTTTTACTTTCTTTTCTGGTTCTCCCTGTCCCACTGGGCAGGGGGAGAAGGGAGCGAGCAGCTGTGCTGTGCTTGGTTGCTGGCTGAGATTAAACCATGACACCTTTATTTAAATAAAAATTAGTATTTTGCATGTGACTTGTTAAACAAGATTCTTTAAAAAACCAAATCAAAACAATCTGTCGTCTCCAGGGGCACGCCCCTGTAGTGCTCTGTAAAGGCACTGTACTGCTGTCTGAAGGTATCCCAGTGAACTCCTGAGGAGCTCCCTTGAAGTTCAGCCACCTGGACTGTGAGTTCAACTTTGTGCTAGCATGGGGACGTTGCTTACAGGACGTGCTGTAGTTTGGCTGTTCCCTACACCATACTATGCAGGGAGTAGCAGGTTAAAAATTCGTCAGAGATTACCACACAAGAGATCATTGTGATTCCCCTTTGTTTCAACTGGCTTCCCAATCTAGATGGTTCCTCATATGTGCTCCCAAGAGTAGAGTCTTGCTAATAGTTACGGAGAAGAGACAATCCAAGCATACAGGGAATGGGCTCTGTAGAGACATGATTTAGCAGTGGTTTCATCCTCTGGACTGACTTGGGCCTCCATCGCACTGAGTGTGCTCCCTCAGTCTGTGCAGAGCAGGGCATATTCCTTTTAGGGATCAGTAGCTCCTAGGAGCAGGCTCTAAACCAGTACTTGCGATGCACAGTCCTGAAATAATTCACAGAAGAGACTGTGTAACAGGGTGTGTTACCATCTCCTCCATCTGAATTAGATGATAAAAGTAGAGCTGTCAGAGGCAGGGGAGACACCAGTTTGGTTGTCTTGTGTTGTCATCTGCCACTGGCTGCAGAGCTGGATGGGTGCAGGACAACAGCCATGGACAGTCTGGCCATACTGGTTTCTGTAATGGCTGAGGGCCAGATATACCCAAGATCACACTCATTTCTGTGCAGGATGTTGCCCTTAAGCAAGACAAGCATCTTGCAAGATGAATGTCCCGCTGTAACTGCCCTCCCCTCTCACAGGCATGCTGTGTTGGCGGGGAGAGACAGGCAGACCTTCAGGCAATGCTTTGAGATGACACTTTTGAAAACCTGAAGGCTGTAGCAATGCTAACTTCACTGAAAGTCAATTAAAAGTCAGTGAGACTTGGGCTCTTAAATCCTTCCACTGCTTTTCTTACAAGTTACCATCAGTACCTGAAAATCTAATCTGTTGGCTATGCCTCCCTTGCACCGTCCATCTGAGGATCTCTAATCAAAGCTGTAAATATCTATAAATCTGTAATACCTTATGAATTCCCTATATTGACTTGAGTTTTGGGATCTTTACTGTATGAGTGTATTGATTTAGGTTAATAGGAAAAATAACCCAGTCAGTAGTAAAAGCTGATGGTAAATCACTTTTTGAGAAGCGTGGTTCAGGCAGGTGACAGGCAGAGTGAGGATGGAAGGATCCTGAGGCAAAGGCCAGCAAGTTGGCACAGTGGCTTGTGTGCCCAGTCCTTCTGTCACTGTAGTGAGGGAGAGTCCAAGGGAGACTTGCTCAGGGGAGAGCAGGGTCTCCTCCAGAGCTTGTGGATGAGTCAGCTGTAGCCATGTTACCATCACGACATGAGATACACCTTCCCGCTCTTCTTTATCTAGCTGTTAAGTAACAACTCAGATTTAAAAGAGCTGTTGCAACTGTTGTCACAAGCCTATGACAGAATTCCAGTGGAGTCCTCGCAATCTGTTAGATAAACAGAGGTCATGCTCAGGGTGCTGCTTCTCAGAGCTGCATCTCACAGTGGGAGCAGCTGCAGGATTGTGCTCCAGGAAAGAGAGTGATGCCTCGCACCTGAGGAAGGTGCAATGAGAACAGCAGAGGTATCACTAACAGCAGCATGCTTCACCTATATCTGATGCTTATGGAGGAAAACATCTGTAGATTATCCTATCCAGCAGCTGGTATGGATCTGTACCATTTTGCCTGAAGCCATTCTCTAGACTGCAGGGAAAAATATTAGTGATCTGCAGGAAAAGCCAAGCTGCCTGACATGGATGTAACATGTAGGCTTAGCTGGAAGACTGGGAGCAGCAGAATTTGTAACTGGAGTATGCTTTTTCTGGTAAAGCTCCTTGGGATATTAACTCACATTGTTCTAACTCAGTCTCTTGTCCTTGTGGTTTATAAAGCAGAAGAGCTTTTTTGCCCTGTTAATTTCCTGAAGCACAGTGTATTGCTTTCTTGTTTTAAATAAAGCTCCTGCTCTATTTTTGAGTAATATAATGAGTGAAAAATTACTTTATCCATCCTGGTGGCAGGACAGCAATTTGTTACGCTGCCAGCTGGAGGACCTGGATCAGAAACAAATTTGGGTTCCCAGGCTCTGTGCCAGAAGAGCTGAGACATATTTTTGAGGTGATGTACTTGGGCTCTAGGGGGAGATTGTTGACTGAACTGAGCTGCTTTCAAAAACATCCTGCCAGCTGAGCTGCAAAACACTGCTGGTCTTTGCCTCAAAATGGACAGATCTCCTGCCCTGCACTGTGCGTGGCAGTTAGGAAGGGCTCCTAGGAGCTGGAAGCACAGGTGAAGAATTCAGGGTACTTTGAGTGGAAATTAAATTCCTGCATGTATGTTCACCCTTATTTATCAATTATTATTGCATTGATCCAAGCATAAGGAAGTCATGTATAACAACGAGTGCAGGTTGTTGGAGGGAGGGTTGCCCTGTTCATATGGTGCCAGAGCCGAAACTTCAGTAGAAGGTGATGCAAAGGCCATCGCTTCCCATTTCACCACCTCAGACTTGACCTAGACCCATGCTACTCTTTGAAAGCACTCTTTCTCTCTCCCATCCCTAGCCCTTCCCACCATACTCCGTGATCCCTCCTCATCTCCCAGACCATTTCCACGTTGGTGCTGCTTTTGCTGTCTTAAGCCACATATAAGCCAGAGGCTGCAACTTGCACTGGAGCACCCTGGGAAGTTCGGTAACTCTGAAGCTGCAGCTTTTTGAAGGACTCAACATGCATAGGGCCTGATCCATTTGTTACAGCTTGTATCTGTGTGAGGCAGCATCTTCCAGCTGCTGTTCTCTCCATGGATAAAGATATCATCAGCTGGAATGATCTGCTTCCACATTTTGTATGGACATATTAAGTGCTTGGAAAAGCTCCAGGTACTTCAAGTAAGACTATAAAGGGAAAACTACAGCAGGGAAAGCATGTTGTTAGAACCATTTTATTAAGAAAGAACACCCTTTTCTCCTGTTTGGGTAGACACAATATTGATAATTATGACTGTATGGTTAGATGGTCCTTGATAGATATGTTTATGTATACTTGTAGTTACTTCAGTTAGTGAAATACAGAACTAACTGTATGGATAGCACTGTCTGAGCATAAAAAGGCACTATAAAATCAAGAGAAGTCTACATAGACATGTGTCTGTGTCCTAGATATACAATAGATATACAATAATTATCATAATACAAGAAACTGGGGTTTCAGTAAAGTGACCAGGTAGCAGAGTTAAAGCAAAGGACGAACTTTTTTCACATAGTCAATAACTAAAACATGGAACTCCTTGCTACAGGCTGCTGTTGATGCTGAAGCTTACATGAACGTTTTTTAGACAAGTTGATAGAAATATCTTAGGCTTATAGCATAACACAGCATCTACTTGCATCTTTAGCTGAATATTTTAAGCATCAGGTCTCTGTAAACACGGACGAATGCTGTAGGGGATCACTGTGCATTTGTGCTGCTTTTCCATAAGACATGGCTGTAACCAGGACGTGGGCAAAAGGAGCTTTGGTCTGACTGTCTTCTTCAACTCTTAAGGCTAAATGGAGTTATGTGACAGCAATGTAAAAGGAGAAATAAAGGTGGAGAGTTGGATGCTGATTTAGTTAGCAGTGGTGTAGTGGATGAGAGCCACACTGCACTGGGGTACCTGAGAGCAGCTTCAGCCCACCTCCCTAAGGACTCTACAGGCACCACTGCTGTACTTCCTACTCAGTAAGGCAAGCACAGGCATAAATTTCCATCTGGCCACTTTCAAGATCTCATTCCATCTGCCTGACCTATGAAAGAAGAAACCCTGCTGAAGTAGAACCTGTTAACTTCGGAAAGGAACCCATCTGGGTACTTGACAACTAAAATCCCAGTCTTGAAGAGACTTGAGCACATACTTGCCATTGTGTACGTGCACACACACACACACCTCCCTGCATGCACATGCTTGCTCACTCATGGAGATTAGCTGCTTGACAGGGGCTATTCTGCAAGTCCAGAGGGGTTTATAGACACCAAGTTAGGGTATACAGGAGAGCTATAAAAAAAATCCAGTGAAAGTATGCAGTCTTTCTCCAAATCCAGTGGTGTGCACCTAAGCGGCCAAATTTGCCTTATTGTCCTCTGTTTCCCTGTTGTCTCTTGAACTTGGCTGACAAGCATTTCAGGTGGGTTGACCCTGTCTGGATGCTAGGTGCCCACCAAAGCTGTTCACTCCACCTCCTCAGCTGGACAGGAGAGGAAAAACAGTAATGAAAGGCTCATAGGTCGAGATAAGGACAGGGACATGACTCACCAATTACTGTCATGGGCAAAACAGACTCAACATGGGTAAATTAATTTGATTTATTACCGATCAAATGAGAAATAAAACACAAATCCTAAACCAACTGCCCACCATCCCTCCCTTCTTCCTGGGTTCAACTTCATTCCCAATTTTCTCTACTTCCCCATTAGTGGAACAGGGGTATAGGTAGTGGGAGTTGTGATCAGTTCATCTCAAGTTGTTTCTTCTGCTCCTTCCTCCTCAGGGGGAGGACCCACTCTACTCCAGCGTGGGTCTCCCTCCCATAGGAGGCAGTCTTCCACAAACTTCTCCAGTGGGAAGCCTTCATGCAAATGGGAGTTCTTCAAGAACTGCTCCAGCATGGGTCCCTTACACAGGGTGTAGTGCTTCAGGAACAGACTGCTGCAGCGTGAGTTCCCTGCGGGGTCACAAGTTCTGCCAGCAAACCTGCTCCAGTGTGAGCTTCTCTCTCCACAGGTCCTGCCTTCTCCAGCGCAGGCTCTCCATGGGGTCACAGCCTCCTTCAGGCATCCACCTGCTCCAGTGTGGGGTCCTCCATGGGCTGCAGGTGGTTATCTGCTCCACTGTGGACCTCCATGGGCTCAGGAGGACAGCCTGCTTCACTATGGTCTTCACCATGGGCTGCAAGGAGACCTCTGCTCCAGCACCTGGAGCACCTCCTTCCCCTCCTTCTTCAGACCTTGGTATCTGCAGAGTTGTTTCCCTCACATACTCTCACTCCTCTCTCTGGCTGCAGTTACAGTTTGGGGTTTTTTTTCCCCTTCTTAAATATGTTATCCCAGCGGTACTATCGCTGTCACCTATGGGCTCAGCCTTGGCCAGTGGCAGTTCCATCTTGGAGCTGACTGACATGGGCTCTATCAGACATGGAGGAAGCTTCTTGCAGCTTCTCACAAAAGCCACCCCTGTAGGCCCCTAACTACCAAAATGTTGCCACACAAACCCGATACAGCATTTTGATGCAGAGACAATTGATCTTCCTTTGTTTGCTCTGTATCTTACACAGGAGGGGTCTGTAGCTAGGGAGCACATGCTAGGATCACTTTCCCAGAGCAGCTTGTGTGCCAGGGACCCCTCCCTGCACTGCATTTGTTGGGAGTCTCCAAACAGAGAGCATCTTTAGGCCTATTTGCAGTCCCGCACTTCACGTGTGAGTGCAGCATGTCTCTGGCTCCCTAAACCTGATGGGTGCGGGAGAGAATCTGGAGTCAACCATGGCTGTGTACATGGGGCGTGCAAGACCAGCACTGTGGCAGAGGAGCAAGTACTAAGTTACTACTGGCTGTGCTTGTTCAAGCCCATTTCTTTTGCTTTTTCTACTACTACGTTAATTGTGACAACAGAAATAAGTAAAAGTGAGGGTAATACATGTATTATTCTCTGGCCTCATCTGGCCAGTGCTTATGGACTTTCTCACTCTGTGAAGTTGTGCTCTCCTGCTGACTCCCCTGTAGCTACTGGAGTGTATAAATGTTAACTTCCTTTGGACTGGGACCTGCATGTGGTAGTAGTAAAGTAGAGAAGCCACAGCTTTTCCTTTGAGTTGAATATATGAGTTTTTCGCTTTGTGAACATGCGGATTTGCTGGTTTCTGGTAAGAAATAGGTATACTTTCTTGCAATGATATGACCAAAGCACAAAGGAGCGGCACCTTCCTGACAGATGTGCAGATGCTTGGGTCTTGAAAGCCATGAGATATGTGGTTTGGAGAGCCAAGGGGGAGGAGAAGTTGCAGAAGCAGTTTTCCACTAGAGGTAATGGCCGTGCATGGCTTTGGGTTATACTGGGTTTGCCCTGGTACCCAGAGTGATCCAGCTGCTTTCACCACAGCAACATCAGCTGGCCTCAGAGCAGTGGTCAGGATTACCTGTTTGGCTAGTGTTGGCAGTGCAGCCTGCCCATAGCATGGGAGCCTTGCATGAATTTGCTGAGACCAGTGTCTGCGGACTGCCCGGATGACCTCTTGGGTCAAAGCTGTCCATAGCGCCCTCAACAAGAGTAGTGACATTCACCAGTCAAGGGATTAATTGGCAACAGTAGCCAAGTGTTGGCTTTGTTGCAAGCAGTTAAAAGCTGTACTGTCAGTTTGTTTGCTCATCTTCCCTCAGATTTGGCATTCTTCTGATTTTGCAGCCAACTGTACGTTGTTTTTATTTGGACCAAATCATGCCTTGAGGCAAAACTGACATCACTGCTGGGCCTCATTAGGGAAATGAGGAGCAGGGTGTGGGGAGCTGGCTGCAGGAAGCACCTCGGTTTCCCACCCGCTGAACTGGGAGGTGAACTCCTCTCACCAGACAGGTTAGTGGGGTCCAGCATGTGACGGGGTTTCAAAGCAGCCCTTTGCCAACACCCTTCAGCTATGAGAGGCTCAGGAATCTCGTCAGGTGGAGAGCTTTTGATAAGTTAAGACTTGTGTGCTATGCAGTGTAGGCTGCTGTGTTGCTGTCTTGGTGTTTGCTCAGGTATTTAGGGGTTTTTTAATCATTTTAAAGAGCAGTAGTGCAGGGCAACAGGGTTTCTGTGCATCTCTGGTAAATTCAGTTATGGATGTAAATAACTGAAGACTAATCACATGGTTGTGGGTAGGTGGTAAAGTCCTTTACTTGAAGTAGTGCAGAAGTTTTTACTCTGTTTTGTTACAGTGTTTCCAGCTTGGAAGAGACAGAGTGATTAGTGAAAATCGCAATGATTATTCAATTTGTGAACTTCCTTTGCTAGCCCCATTTTTTCCTTTTGTTTAGGCATCACTATGATGTTGCCTTATGTCTCCCAGACTTTACCTTGTTTTATATTTATACCTTATACAGTGACTGGACTTTAGCTATGTAATTCCTGCCTTTCCCTTTTATCTAGTTGTTTCCGACCTTTGGAGTTGGGTTGTGTAACCAGAGGTGCAAGTAACGTTTTTCCACTGAAGATCAGATACGTGTCATATAAGACAGTGTCTTTAATGTCACTTTGTAGTTGCTAGTTCAACATGCCACAAGTTACTAAACTTAACTTGTAAATACTGTGTGCAATTTATCTTCCAAATAAAAGTTTGAAGAGAGCCAGTGCCTGCTCCAGCCACCCCAGTAGCAAACACCACCGCTCATGCCGCAAGCAGTGAACTGTAACCCCGCTCCTGTTTCAGGCTAAACAGGATAAACAGAAGTATTGTTAGAAATAGGATGTTTCTAAACAAATCAGAAGCTTGGTCCAGCACCTAAAAAGATATAACTGTGTTTTTTTAAAGTCCTTTCTTTTCATTTTGGCACAGGTCATAGCTGTTCATAGAAGTATCTATAAGCACAGGCTCTGGAGATGGGCTGCTTCTCATTAAACATGCATGTGCCGTTGTCTTCTTAGTTCTTTAGACCTGGCCTTCAATTTGAGGTCAGACTTTAATTTCTGAAGAATATAATTTAAAGCTATTTATAGCGCTTTGTGATTACCTGCAACTACCAATGAAAAAGACTTGGCGACAGAGAAATAAATATGTAGCAGCTGCAGCTACTTTAACTCTACTAGAGGTAGTAAAAAAGAATGTCTAAACAGCTGAGCAGGTTTAACAAGGGGGCAGAAGCCAGTGAAGTGTGTGTTGGATTGCAAAAAGTTTTACAGGCAGAAGCCGACAACACAGGAGGCTCTCGATCCCTGTATTTAAAGTTTATTTTGCCGTTTGTCTTGAGTGGGGTCAGTGTTGTAGTGAATAATTTATAGACAATGTGAATGAGCTCATTAGTCACCTTTTCAGAGCTTAAATGAGTTTTGCAGTTGTCATTACGTGGGCCTTCTGTTCAACAGCACAGCAAAAGGACCGCTCGGTGGCTGGCTGGCTTGTGGTAGGACAGCCCGACTCCTTCCAGCCTCAGCTGGCCTTTGTCTCCTACTGTAACCTCCATCCTGCTGCTGCTGCTGCCAGTGCTGGTCCAGTAACCTGTAAAGGTTTCTCCAGTTACAGCTTTTTGTTGTTGTTGTTATATGTGACATTTTGTTTGATACTGTGTTGTTTTCATGTTGTATTTCTTTTTTCCAGTATGGAAAAAACCACTGAAGATATGTGACAAGTGATATAGAATAACTAAAACCCTCTACCTGCACACAAGCAATGAAAGTGACTTTTCTCCTCAAATGTGCTTCAAAATTTTGTTATAGTCGTAGGATTTTTTTGCCCTTGAAATGCTTATGGATGTGCTAAACTGTGCTGGAACTACCTGAACCTTAGAAGGAGGCATAACTATCAATGTTTACAGGACTGCAGATTTAAAGAAGAAAATTCCCAAGATTATTTCCTAGTGCTTTGGCTGCCGAGGCCCATTCTGTCCTTGTGGCATCCTTGTGAGAAACCTGTGGAGTGAAAAATTTGCCATCAGAAAAGTCTGTGAGGTGTCAGATGTGCTGTACCTCCCAGGTCACCGCAGTTTTTAACTGAAGTTACTTGTTGCCAAAAAGACTGGAGCAGTGCTGAAAGACCTGGCATAAATCCATTCTCCAGTGGGTAAGTCAGTTCATAATCATAGTGAACTTTCATCACCATGGAGAAGCCACAATCTACTCCCAGGGAAACTCTCCTCACAGGACATGAATGTGGCAGCCAGAGGGTAGTTGTCTGGCCATAGCTGGCAGCAGAAGTTGCTACTAGGATGTGGGTAATTTAGTTGTGCTTTTCCCGTGCCACCTTTCCTCCTTACTTTCCAAATCTTGCTTACCTGCTCTGCCTGGCAGCTGCTCCCTGGTTCAGCCATGGAGCCCGCCTTGCCTGTGGCTCTGTGGCAGGGAGCACAGGACAGCACAGCAGCTCTCTGCAGATGCTACTGACTCTTTTTCAGTTCTTCTACTGCAATTTTTCATTGCTTTCCATTCCTTGCTCCCTGATGGGTTTGGTAGGCTGCTATGTAGTACTACATACCATTCTGTATCAGAAACAATGTGACCAGCAGGAGTAGGGAGGTGATTGTGCCCCTGTACTCGGCACTCGTGAGACCGCACCTTGAGTCCTGTGTCCAGTTCTGGGCACCACAGTACAAGAAGGACATTGAGGCGCTGGAATGAGTCCAGAGAAGGGCAACGAAGCTGGTGAGGGGTCTGGAAAGCGTGTCTTATGAAGAGCAGCTGAGGGAACTGGGATTGTTTAGTCTGGAGAAGAAGAGACTGAGAGGAGACCTTATTGCTTTCTACAACTACCTAAAAGGAGGTTGTGGCGAGGCTGGTGTTGGTCTCTTCTCTCAAATTAGTAATGATAGAACAAGAGGAAATGGCCTCAAGTTGCATCAGGGGAGGCTTAGGTTAGATATTAGGAAGAAATTCTTTACTGAGACAGTGGTTTGGCACTGGAACAGGCTGCCCAGGGAGGGGGTGGAGTCACCATCCCTGGAGGTGTTTAAAAAACGAGTAGATGTAGCACTTGAGGCTATGGTCTAGTGGCCAGAGAGATGTTAGGATAAAGGTTGGACTTGATGATCCTGGTGATCCTTTCCAACCATAATGATTCTATGATTCTACTAAAAACACACTGGTGATGGAAGTCTGCTTAATCATCTTACAACACTTTGCATGTTTCCTAAAACCTGTATCCTCTCAGCATCCCTTCACAGACACAGCTGTAGGACAGCCGTGCTTGTGCTTCATCACTGCGTCACCTCATACAGGCTCTTGTAACTGTCTCAGTGTTGCCGCAGTCTGGAAACCTGGACCTACATCTCATAGGATTTCCTCTGGGAACAGTGTTCAAGGAACGTACAGGAAAAGTAGTGCCGAGTGGTGAGTAGAGGAAAGCATCCTGGAATATCCTGTGCTACAAAGAACTGGAAATCAAGCTGGGACCCAGTACAGTCATGGCTAGGAAATCCACTTTGGCACAAGCAAATGCTCAGAGGATAATAATCACCTACTAGCTTACATCTCTAGTGGTAGCAAACCAAGGTCCTCAGCTGATGAGATGTGAATACAGACCTCACTACCTGTGAGGTCCTGTTGCAAGTTAATTTTTCATGCACAGATGTTCAAATAAAGGACAAACTCCTTAAGTCTTTGATGAAATGAACAGCTTGTATTCAGGAAAGCTGAGGCAGGATTTGAGATGTCCAGAAAGAATTTTGTCTCTGGTTTAGAAATTCAGTTTGGCAATACTGTTTGGAAACTTTGTAAAAGAACTTGTTAGCCATTATAGTATTCCCCCAAACTTCTGATCTTCTATGCAGTGTTGGCTGCTGCTTTTCCTCCACCTCTCTTTTAAGAACAAAAATTCAGTTGATTTCTGGTTCTGCTGATTACTTGTAAGTTTGACTTCAGCTGCCAAATGGTGAATACTAATGTTGAGATAACTCCAGGCCACGTGTTGTGGCATTACACCTGTACAACAGATAGCAGAGTCTGGGCACCCAATGCTAGAAAACAGTTCTTTCTTTTTTCAGCTCTTCAAACACTGCAACAGTACCAGGAATACTGGCTTGTGTTGCAATTAATGTACCAGCTGTAAGGTTAGGTGTGATTTCAGACCAATACAGCCATTACAGCAGAAGACTCCAGTAAAGATATGTTTATCCCAGCAACATTTTGCTTCCCACTGCTCAAACTGCACTGGCAGAAGCTTCCATTTACCAGTACAAGCTACCTAACTTCTTGAGGTGCTAGTATGTTGGTGTAATTACACTGGGAAAGCATCTTTCATATGGACTTGTTTTAACAAATGTATGTAGGACAAACTACCGTACATGCTGCTCTCCTCCCACCGCACTCACATACAGAAACATGCTTGCTGGTAGCTTGTCAGCTGTATATAATTTTAGTGCTAAGTATACTCATTTTCTTAGAAGCTGCACCAAGTGTTACTACAATAACATCATAAATGTGCATACATTATTTTAGAAAGGAACTATTTCATTAAAACTCTGAATTTTATTGAAGAAATTAATTCTGTTTTAGCTTGTGAAACAGAAATCCTGTAAACACTTTTGTTTGCATACACTTCTGACTGAGCTTCATGTCGGTGCTCCTTTTGTCACCATCTGAGGCGAATGAGAACTTGAAGAATAATTAAATGAAAGGTTGGGAAAATGCTTTGTAAATCTGATTCCTTAGTCTCAAGTGAACAAACTAAAGATAGATCTTCTATCAGTAAGCTGGACTAAGCTGGGCCTTCACTGCATGTGCAGGTAGTGCTTGGGGTGGTAGAAGAAAGGGGAGCGCAGGCTCCTAAAGACATGGGGCAGGAAGGCAGAGTACGGCTGCGCTCGGAGCAGCTGCGAGGCAAGAGTTGCTCTTTTTCACAGGAGCGAGGCACTGTGTGCCAATCGGTTAGGTGTGTTACCTCTGTACGAGGCAGAGACTCTGGCTGCTCAGGTGGCAGTTTGGATATGGCTGTTTCTCTGCCCCAAAAATGGGCATACTGCAAACAACAAAACCAGGCTGGTCTGGTGTGGTTAAAAATAAAGAAATGTTCATAGTGCAGGTTCTGTATGAGGAACTGGAGAAGGACGCTGGGAACCAGAGTTGCAAAAGAGGAAATGGGCAAACACATACTGTATTCATGATTTAGTTTTTAATAGTGCCCAAAGGTGTTGAAGGTGCTTCTGCTCTGTACAAGATTAAATCTATTGCCTCAGAGAAAGGAGAAGTTTAGAAATGGCATGTCTGATGGAGGACACCAGTTATTCTGCATGGGGCGAGAATGGGAACAAAACAAGATGGCCAGTGTACAGTGTTAGGGCTTGAGATGTGTCCTGTGAGGGTGTCTGATCACTGATCACAAGGGGCAGCAGCCCTATCCACTTCAGTCTTTGAAAGGTACCTTGCTGTCGTGGTTTAACCCCAGACAGCAACTAAGCACCAGACGGGTGCTCACTCACTCCTCCCACCCCGGTGAGATGCGGAGGAGAATTGGAAAAATAGTAAAACTCGTGAGTTGAGATAAGAACAGTTCTGATCAGTGCTGTGTTTTGGATTTAGTGTGAGAATGTTGATAACACACTGATGTTTTAGTTGTTGCTAAGCAGGGCTTATCTTCAGTCAAGGACTTTTCAGTTTCCCGTGCTCTGCCAGCAAGGAGGTGCACAAGGGGCTGGAAGGGAGCATGGCCAGGACAGCTGACCTGAACTAGCCAAAGGGATATTTCATACCACAGAACGTCATGCTCAGTATATAAAGCCAGGGAGGAAGAAGAAGGAAGAGGGGGACATTTGGAGTGATGGTGTTTGTCTTCCCAAGTAACTGTTACGTGTGACGGAGCCCTGCTGTCCTGGGGATGGCTGAACACCTGCCTGCCTGTGGGAAATGGTGAATGGATTCCTTGTTTTGCTTTGCTTGCGTGCACGGCTTTTGCTTTACCTGTTAAACTGTCTTCATCTCAACGCACAAGTTTTCTCACTTCTACCCTTCCAATCCTCTTCCCCATCCCACCAGAAGGGAGTGAGCGAGCGGCTGGGTGATGCTGAGTTGCTGCCTGGGATTAAACCACTTGTACATCAGAACCCTTTCAGAATTGGGAGGTTTTGTGTACACGTCACAGCAGACTTTGAGGGAAGAAATTTGACTCTGATGTAGGGAGAATAAACATTCACAAGGATGCCGGGTAGCGAGGACATTGTAATTGGAGATCGGGTTAGGAATTGGGGCTTAAAGGTGAGGATAAGAGGTGCAGATCTGTTGAATGGTGAAACTGGTGAAATGTCCTGGTTTCGCTGGGATAGAATCATAGAATCAGTTTTCTATTCAAGAAAGCTGCATTTTTGAGAAGACTGCAGGACCCAGTTTGGTGACAGCAAAGTTGATAAGACTTTATGTTCATGGCCAGCCATGGTATGTGGGTCTCCATAGTGACCAAGGTCTTTAGCAGCTTCGAGTTAGCCAGTTGCTAAGGCAAAAGCCAGGGCAGCTGACTGAAGCTGGCCAACAACAATATTCCATACCATAAACATCACACTCAATATAAATTGGAAAGTTTGCTTGGGATGGTGTCTTCGCAGTGGCCGCCATCCCTGGAGGGTCTCGCCCATCATTCTGCTGCTGAGGCCAGCTCTCCTGTTCGCTGTGACCATTGTGCTTTCACCGGAGCTGTGGTGCTCACAGTGCTTGACATCTGGCATTCACTGCTGGGAGTGCACAGCGCGGGACCACTACGTGGGCTGAGTATAACTTTGTGTACTTCATATTAGCATTAGTTTTTAAATTATTATTTTATTAAATCTGTTTCCATTTCAACCCACAGGTCTCCTTTCCTTTTCCCTATTCCCCTTCTTGGAGTGGGGGAGTGTGTGTATCATTGGATGATAGAACAGCTGACTACATGGAGACATGAGGGCAGAGGGCAGAAAGTAGAAATACTTAGCAAGGTCATGTGGCATGGTCATAATACTAGCAAGGGAAGATGTTCCCAGCAGAGATGGAGGGGGGAAGATGAGCTTAGGAGGGTTGATACAGAACCCGTGACCCTTGCAGTGCTTGATGGCTTGTGGGGGGTTATCAGGGATTCCAGTCTAGAGGAGGATAAGAGATAAAGGAGTATAGGGAGATGGCTGGAAATCCTCATTAAATAAGATACTGCAACATCTGCAGTTGGTATTCTGAAATCTGAGTGGAAAGATTAGACTGTTGCATATTAGCCCACAAGGCTAAAGTGCAGCTCTTCACTGTTGGTACTTCTAATCGGCCTTCGCTGTGGCAAACACTTTGGTCTTGATGTACAAACAGTTTTCATTTGTCAGTGTTGCAAATCTTTTGCTAAGTGAGTATTATTTCTGTCTTAGAAATGGGAATATCAACACTAATGAATTTGGTGGCTTGCCTAAGATTACAGTGAGTTACTTGATGGCCATACGTCAGATGTTGTGATGCTGCTGACGCCTCTAAGCCGCTGATCTCTCAGTGGTGCTGTGTGAGACTGTATTCTCCTTTCTTAAATTAGTTTTATTAAGTGTTCCAGCAAAGAGTCAGAAGAAGCTGGGGAACAGTCTTCCCGAGAGGCAAGACACCAGTGTTTGCCTTGCTGCTGGCGTGTTACGGCTCTGCGAGTCAGCAGCTGCCATTGCTGCTGAGCTGAGGGGCGAGTGGGAGCCTCGCACTGGCTCCCCTCGTGGGGTGCCTTGGTGGGAGCCCCACGCCAGCCCCCCGGCCTGCCGTGCAGTCTGGCCCCTGCTCTCCTAGGCTGCTGCGTCACCCGCTACTGGCCCTGCGCTCCATCACGCTGGCTTTGCTGTCAATATGTCGTGGTGGTCCTTCGCTGCAATTCTTAGATGCTCTCTGGAGAAATTCCTACTCACCACGGAAGAGGTATAAAGCTCTGGAACTGATCTTATTCCAGCAATATTGATGGGGAATTTTGCCACTAATTTTGAACAGAACTGAGCTGTGTACCTGAACAGGATTCATGCATAATGTATTCAGTGTGTAATGCTCTTTGCATACTACCCTGCATATCATGAGGCTTCCCCCTTCTCACTTCAGAAATACTTCTCATTAGCGGAATTCTTCTTGGTTGTCTGTTCTAAGACACTTGACTTTTACAAGTGATGATAAATGCAGTAAATCTCCTCGCTTGCTGATAAAGAGACATGTTGATTTACTCAGAAAAATGTCTGGAGCATTTGGAGTAAATTCAGGTGGGTGGAGTTAACGACTTGGTAATTTAGTTTGGGTTTGAAACCAAAGGGCCGTGAGATAAGGACTGTGTAAACTGATGGTCTGCTGACTGTTGGAGTGTCAGGGCTGGTGGGGTCACAGAGCAGGGCTGCCAGTGGGTAATGATGACACTGCTGTGTGGTAGGTGTTCTTCCCATTCTCCAATCCGGCTGCCGGCATGTCTTCTTGAAAATATGCAAGAATGTGAAACAGCAATTCGCTGGGCAGGGGAGGGAAAGCCATCGGCAAAAGAAGGTCTTAGTGAGCTATGACAGGAATTTCTAGTTTGAGAGAATCAACAAAACGCTTTTCAGCCCTGCACTTCAAGAATGAGGTAGTTGCCACTCTTGTCTAAAAATGTGAATTTCACAAGTATCAGGCTGAAAGAGGTAAACCCGTGCCTTGGGAAATGACTAAGTACAGCCACAGGAGGCTACAGCGGTGATCCTGGTTAAGTGGTGTAATACTGACTGTGTAGGGCCAGCACAGAATTCCTGCAAGGTCTTGAGACGGCTGTCTGAACTTTTCTAAATAAAATAGCTAAAATGCTTGTCTTCTTAGCTTGGGGATAATTTCGGTGTCGAGGCCTGCACTGGAAAGGATCTACCGATACACCTGTACTTCTGACTCGTATTACGTTGTTCTGCATTTCTGCAGCAGATATTTTCTGGACTGAAAGGAAAATTAATTCTGAAGTATGCTAAATCTGCAAGCCTTATTTACACAGAGTGGAAAATCCTTGATTTTTGTGGATCAGCTACGAAATAATTTCATGTAGTTGTTCTGAGGGTGGGCAGCCATACCTTAATTCTGTGCTGCGAATCACGGCGGCTGCTGGAGATCAAACACGTTCCACGTGGGAGACGATACCTTTAACCAGTGCTGTCTAGACTGGGCAACTTTTTTATTTTTAGACCAAGGTAGTTGCCTCCAATTAATTTAACCGATGGTGAGGTTTTTTTTTTTTCCTGGAGTTAATACTAGTTCTGTTAAGCTATGGGAGCAGAGGAGAAAATGCACCATTCTCCCTCATTAAATCAGGCCTGATTTTAAAGCAGATTTCCTTAAAGAAGTAAAACGGGGCTTTTGCTCGGCAGTTATTGCGGATTTCTGCCACACGGTTCTTTACGGCACAGGGTGAAGAGAGACCCTCGGCAGAGGCCGCAGCGCAGCGATGGTCGGCTCCGCGGCACCGACCCCTTGCCGGTGCCCGGCTCGTTGCAGCCCGCGGGCGGGAC
>VZZY01019059.1:73853-93928 GCA_013400335.1 Eurystomus gularis | reverse complement strand
GAAATGAAGCAAGCAAAAAGGCATGTCATGCCCCCTTCACAATTACATTAATATTTTTCCCATCTCTGAGTGTGGAATAGTTATTTACTGCACCTAAGTTTCTCATTCTACTAAGACTGACTGGAGAGACAAGACAAATACTTCTTACTTCATTTACAGAAGCTGTATGGCTCATTTATTTTATCAGACCGGTCGCCACTTACAATGGTCAAAGGGAAAGCAGAACTCTTTACATCTTGATAAGCATACACATGAAAGGCTTATGTTTCTCCATTAATGCCAACTAAAGCACACAGTGCAAAGTAAATAAGCAAAGAACAGCAAGGAAAAAGCCTGCAGTGGTGTAATGTTCTAGTAATAACTGGTACTAAGTTGTAAGATTAGCATGGAAGAAAAGTCTCAGTCAGGTATCTAATTCTTGTACCCATTACATTAGTGGAAGCAGAAATTAACTAGTAAAGGTAATGAACAAAAGTGCATTTATGTATGTGCTTTTCTACACCAACTATTTCAAGAATTTCAAGATTATTTTTATCTGCTAGTGTGGACTGTAATTTGAAGCACAGAACTGTACTACAATCAAATGATAATACTGATTGGAAAGGGATACTGATGCAGTCAAGATTCAAAAGACAGAGCATTAATTTTCTGTCAGGAGTCATAGATTTCCTTCCCAATTCTGCCATTGTTTACCATGTTTCTTGGTTTAGTCATTTGAGATCAAGTGGTCAAATTTGTTTATTAATTTCATGGATGCAGTAATAAATGTTAACTGTCTGCCCTGAACATTAGCAATCGTGTGACAATACTAGTTTCCTATAGCATTCAGTTTTACTTCAAAATGTTACAAGAGACATGAAAAGCCCAAAGGCGAACCTTTCAACTCCAGACTGTATCGTGCTCCTGAAAGAAGACAGCACACACGACTGAAAAGAAACTGCATTTTTCCTTATTACATTTTCCTCCAAAACAAGATTGTGGCAGAAAGTTACCAGAGCAGAAAAAAAACAACAACAAAAAAAGAGAAGTGTTAAAAGAGCACGTACAAGTAACCGCATTATCTAGACTATAGGGAAGAGAAGAAAAAAACCCAAAATTTATCCCGTTACCAAATAGCTAACCATCTTCCACTTGATACATGTTACGACTTCCTGCTCTCTCTGGGCAAAGTGCAACCACTGCTCTTATTTGTGCTGCAAAACAAATATAATTGTAAGTGACAAAGACCACAATGTCTCTTTCGGGATGCAAGACATGATGCTTTTAATGTCTCAACCACAGGTAAGAAATTAACTATTTAGAGAAAGAAAAAGACAGGTCAGCAGGGAAAGTAACTAACACAACACCTCTTCAAATTTAGATTTAAAACTGTACAAAGTGAACAACCAAAACAGCAAATACATCTTTTCACATAAATGTTAGGGCATCTGAAGACATCACCAGGATCCTGACTACGTAGGTATCACATCTTCTGTTAAGTTCTCTCTACTTTTTCTTTTACACAGGTCTTGAAATACTAATAATTGGTGTTTATAAAATTGCAGATACACCTAGTATATTAGCAATAGATCTCTTCAAGTTGTCTGCAACCAGAATACTGGCATTGTTATTGCCATAGGGATTATGCTGACAGTAGCTTTTTGGCAGCAGATGAACGGGTGATGTCCATTATTCAGGTCATGTTCTTCTAGAGTAAACATTTGTAAACAAATTATTGTTTAAACTGCCATTTCCTGGCTAAGAGTACACTCATAATCTGGTGTTGGGCACAGTTCCTCCCACTTCTAATGGGGATGATACCAGAAATACCAAAGGAGAAGTAGCCACAAGATAAACTGTTTTGACGCAGAAAGGAGGATAACAGTAATGACAACAATCTGTTCTGGAGCAGAGGCGGCTAATAAAGCAAGATGAATTGTGTTTCCTTTGTCTTTCAGAAGAAAAAAAAAAACAAACCAAACAAAAAAAGCAGAGAAAGGTAGGGAAAAGAACAAACTCATCTTTATACCATCATCAAAAATACAGACTTTGTAGTAACTTTGAATTTTGATTCCATTTAAATCAACACAATTCCATAAGGGTTGGAATGGTCACAGAGAATGACAGCAAGGGTTAGTTACTACACTTCATATTAAATTGAAGTATCTCACCTTGCTGCCTTAGATCTATTCAGCTTGAATTTTTTTTAACTTGTGCTCAGATTCAGCTCATCTCTAGTCACAGCAACTAATGCAGGGGAACACTGGGCAAATGTGGGTGGATACTAAAGATACATAAAACACTTACTACCTAGGAAGCCCTTAAGGCAGCACTCAGCACAGGACCGTGTGTGTTGTTACCAGCTACCCACTATGTTCAGCAGGTGCACGGCAGCTAACTAGGGAAAGCCTGAAACAGGCTGCTTATGGGTACCACTGGTTTGGAACTGTTACACGATGAGACAGGAAATGACTGTCTGTATCTAGTGCCCAGCCATCTCCTAGGTAAAAAGCAAAAGGAGCAGTTCCAGCAAGAAGGCAATTTATAGGTTACGATACTGAACAAAACATACAGCCCATTCCCTGATGAAACAAAGCCTGTAACACTTCAAGAAAAAAGCATCACAGGAATGGATTATTTAAAGCCCCAAGAAGAGTCTGCTTTGATGGAAACTAAGCAGAAAATTAGAGAAAATGGAAACAAATACTTCATTTATACCTGTGGCTATGAAAGCAGATTAAAAAAAGAAGATGAAAGGCTGCAAGTTCCACTGTTGCATATCCTGAGCCACAACAGGCTATGCACACATTTTTGCTCTCACAGGGAAAGAAAGGACTAGAATAGAAATTCTAAACTCCATAGATGATCCCTATCCTTTCAAAACATGGCTCAACAGCAGATTTTTTTTAAAGCAAATATCAAGAGGACAGATGAACAAACTAAATATATACTAGATTTTAAACTGTTTTAGTATTGGAAGCGTTTGAGGATTATTTTTATTTTTAAGAGGAATCTAAGCAGCATATCAAATCCAGTATAAATAATCCTCTAATAATTCTCAAGCTCGTCCACATTTATTGCTAGTGACAGAACATTCAAATACAAGACACTACTAATTGTCTCAATTAATTAGGGTAATTAAGTTTCTATAGCAGTTTTCAACTGAAGATACCAACTGCTTGACAAGAGATGAGGGATGGATTATGACTTACTCAGCTGAGCAGTTACTTGTGTAACTAGTCTACTGTCTTTGATGAACCTAGTCACATAACTAATAACTGTGTAAAAACAAATATAGTTTTTATAATAAATTGAACTTTTATTTTCAGGTGCTCATAAAATAACTCTGTGTTCTAACCAAAGAGTAGAGATGGCTCTAGGCAAGGGCAAAGCAGGTGGCTGCCTAACATGGAGGCTATTGGAAGCAGCAAACCCACAACAGTGCTGCCATCTGCTATATCTGCAAGTGGTAAACTCTACAGAGATCCTGACAGCTGAGTTTGTGGGGTTTTTTTATAGCTTAGAGGTTCTTCACTCTCCTAATGTCTCATTCTTAAAAGTGAAAGACTCTGTGCAGTAATTATACAGAATGCTTCTACTTCCGTAAGGAAAACATTCCCCCATAAGAACCTGCTTGCTTTTCATTCCATGGGATCATGGAATAACATGGCTCCTTTATGTAAAGGAATAATCCAAAAGCAAAACAAAAAACCCTACAACTTTCTACCTTTATCTTTCAGCTTCTGGAAAACCTAGGTAAGGAGGGGGCTTCCTCAGAGACCTGGAGGAGGAACGGCACAGGACAAGGCTTTCTTCTCTTGTCAGTAGGCGTTTTGAGCCTGCATTACCCTATTCTACTCTTATCTGCACCTCTAAGCAAGACATTACATGCCTACTATCTTTTTGAGTAGTATCAGAGTGATGCTTTTTGCTCATATGACTGTTTTTGTCATAGAAGTTGGCTACTTCCTCATGGGGTTTGTAATTATTTTATAACATCCCATGCATGATCATTGTAACAAAATAGTCACCCCTAATTGCATAAAAAGTAAAAAATCATTTGTAAACGTAGGGTGTCCTGCTTTTTCCATGCAGTACTACCTCTTAAACTACACAAATAGCTCAATGAAATTAAAAACAGGCACCATCTGCCCCCACTTCACCTTCCTGAATTCTTTCTTCCCATAAAACTGGATAATAAATGTGACTCTGCTTTTTTTTCCCCTGTAAAAGTAATGCCTCTAAATTGTACTGTATTAAATGAAAACAAAACGTAGACTACTATGAGCCATTTCTAGCAAATTCCACCAATGCTGCTCTAATATAGTTAGAATATAACAATTCCCATCCCTATTACTTTTAAAATTTTACTTCCAGACAACCCTGACAAGACACAACTGTCTCAATGCTACTTTATCCAACCTTCAAACATAAGATTTAGATATGACAGTAGAATATTACAGTCTTTGTTTTGGTAAAGCAACATATATCTCATCTGTCCAAGTTATGCACTGTGAAACAATATATCCTAAACACTAGCAACCCCAAAACATATATAATGTTTTAAAGGAAAAGTGGATAAAACCAGTCCTTTTGCTATTTGCCTCTGCTTTCTTTTTCTTGATTCAGCATTATTTACAGATAAGCTACAAACAATACTGAGACAAGAAAGAGGAAGCTGAACTAACAAAGCATATGACAGTAAGCAGCTTAACAATAGTTGTACTCCTTCCCTGCCTCATTCAAGTTAAAGGAGATCTAGAACTTATAGGAGGCTGGAAAAATACATTTTAAAGATTTGAAGCAGACTTGGGAAGAATGCGACAGTTGCAAAGTTCACATAAGGGCAGAAAGATATGAATAGTCATTATCTGTGCAACTCAGTTGGAGAAAGCTACTCAGAAGTACGCAGTGAGAAAAGACAGGACTGCAAAGTAATCTCACAACAGACCTTCCTGTCCCATCTTTCCCAGATGACCTAGAACCCAGCACAGCAACTGAGAGCACCACAGAAAATAATGTCATTGTTTTTCAGGTCAACCTGCTTTCCTCCTATAGGATGTATATTCAGATTTGAAACAGACAGAAGATAAATATCCTAGAAGGTACTTGTAACATTTATCTATAGATAAGTCAGCATTGGATGGTGCAATCCTATGAGTAGTTTTCAGCACAGTATTTTCTTTTTCTTAACCTCTGCTAAAATAAGAGGCCTCTACTATACAACTGGATCTTGCTGTTCGCCTGAAGTAGTCAGTTCAAGAACTTTGAATTCTAAACCACTAATATTTATACAAATAAGAATTGTCTTTTAGCATAAAACATTGTCAAGACAACGGATACTTATAAAGCATTAATTAATTTCTGAATATATTTGATTTATAGTGTGAAGCTATTCCTACAATCACCAATATCAGTTTCTTAGAAAAACAACTCTTCTTCTATGCTGCCATACAGCCTTAAAAGGACACAGTCGCAAACCACTGCTGCACTTTCTGGGCTAGGTTTTATGATGTTTTTACAGAAATGACTATTCCTTTATCAATTTTCACTTCAGTTACTCAACTCTCAGATCAGCAGGATCACAAATGGCCTACTGATGCCAAGTTAAGAATGCCTTAACCAGGTCTTAAAGGTGAAGTTCAACTCTTTGCAAAATATCAGTACAAATCCCACGCACCAAATGGAGTTTACATAGAATTTAAGAGGCACGTAACTCCTGCGTTAACTTCCTGCTTGGGGATCAATTTTGTGTTAACATACAAAGCAAACTACAGCAAAAGAAAGGTTATTGCATAGTATTTAAAATAAAATGTGACATTCAGGAAAAAGTAAATATCATCATAACCTCTATAGTTTTCACCTCATCACTACAAAAACGAACAGGATGGCTATTAGTTCAGTCAAGAGAAGTCTAAACAATACATGCAAAACAGGTACCCAATTACACTTAATTTGACGTTAAATCCAAGTTTTCTACATAATTAAGTTCTAAACACCAACTCAGATCATACACATCTTTCTTTGTTGGAAGCAGAAAAAATAAAAACAAGAAAAAATTATTCTAGAACAGTCTTACTCCCAACCCCCCCTCAGAAAGACACTACGCATCTAGGGTCTTCAGATGCCAGAAAGGACCATAAAACTTCTGACATTTTTCCATTGCTCAGACTAGCAACATGAAATGAAGGCAAAGAATCAACCAGCTAATGAGCTACTTTAAATTACATGAAATTCATTATTGAGTTGATGCTAGCTAAGTTTTGTATTATGTATATAAAAGATTATATAAAAAATATGGTTTGGATTTATGTTAAGGAGAAGCAATTTAGATTCTATTATATTATATTTGTGCAGTTTTGCAATGTAACTGTGATATTTACCAAGCAAGTTTCCTGCACCACACTTGACATAGTATCTGGTCTGTATAACATGACTCCTTCTCATTAAATAGATTGTGTTCACAAATTCTAAATTTGAAAGACTACCAAGCTTGATTTATGTTTTAGCATCAAAATAAAATCTTAAGGTTTTGCACAGAAGCTAGAGTCTGGTAATGAATTACATAAACAACACATTCTAAAGTATTCTGAGGAAAAGGAGAGATGCTATACCACTCTGGCAATATATTTAAATCTGTCTTTAAAATGCAGGTCCTTTTTGCCACAACAAACATCTACAGATAACTTTTTATCATCTAAAGCTAATTTCTGGGACATATGCATATCAGAAATGGTTTGCTTACTGGTTTTAACATGCACCACCAGTAGGTCTACAGATTTTGTTTCTTTACTGAAAATTTTCAGCACCTTTGAATTCTTATGTGTGCTATTCCTCATGTTTTCTGCAATTCAGGAGGTTGGTTTAGTTTAAAATTTATTCTAGTCCATTTTAAAGCTGATGTGCACTAGTGTACATTTATTTAAATTATAAAATTTTGGATTCTTTTGTCCTCATTTTATTTTGATGGATGTCTAGTTTGACTGGCAACTTGTGCACAGTATCTATCAAATTCAGGCATTGACTTTTGACTGCTAAAATAGGCATACACCAAACCAGCTCAAGGCTTTTCACTGATGCAGGCAAAATTCAGTTCTGCAAGCATAGCAATAAGGGGCAAAGAGCAAGGAGTTACAGGCCAGGGTTGTCTTTTGCACTGCTGTACGCCTGGTCTTGCTGTTCAACATCATTTCCTGGGGATACAGAATCATCACTCCACCCTCCTCTCAATTTCTGCAGCTATATAACCCCACAAAAGGCAGCAGCCATCTTTTTGACTTTTGGTGCATGTTACAAACCCCTGGTTTCACAGTTATGGATACCTTACTTGCCCCAAAATTTTAGCATAAATTTTTTGGGGGGGGTTTACAATCCCACTCATACCAGTTACAATGCCAAGACAGAGAATAGCTGTCAAAGGAATTCTAGTCAATATTTTCATTATAAGCCTGGTTCATTCAGAACTTGTTGGAAGCAACAGGTCAATTCTGCGCCACATGCGTGTTCTAGAGAGTACATGTATCATGCTTATTAATTTTCCTTGAAGCAGTCAAGAGGGCACACTTCAATACATGTCTACATTCTGACCAGCTAGGGCAAAGAGATAGCATGGGAAAGTGCTCAGAGCAGCTGGACTAGAAGCAGGAGTTATTTGCCAAGTTCCTTTTTCTTACAAAGACTTTCTGTATGATCTACACAAAGAGTCTTAGGCTGGCTTCTTTGTCTCACTCAACTCTTATACAAATGAGGAAAAATTACTCGTTGCCTATTCCATTACAATATTTTAATACTTCATCAAGTAATGTTAATAAAATGCCTAAGTGAATTTTTGCTTTCAAGTAGGAGTATACAACATGTCTTAATCTCAAAGTAGAAGTTTGCTATAGTATAAAGTAGACTGTCAGACTTCGAAATCAAGAGCAGAAGTATCATTTAGTTGCTGAATTGTTCTCATACTTTATGCAAAAATATAAATATAAAAAACTCAGTCCTCCCTTCCCCATTATTACCTCCAGCAAAATTTTAATCTGAGTAGTGATACTATAAATTTGTCAGTAGCGTATAGGTTAGAACATTAAAATTAGATTTCTTTTTACTGGAAGGAAAATTTAAATATAGTAAGACAAGACAAATATACATGACAAATTTTGCTACTAGTATCCATGGCGATACCAGGCCAGAGTGGAGAACAAAGTGAAGCTGGGTGCTCAAGAGCTCTTAAGATACCTCAATAACTATATTAAATCATTTCACAAAGTTATTTGCTGCTTGGGTAGAAGTGATGGGAATCTTAGCATGCAGGTCTGAGGCGCTCACTGTAACTGTTCAGGATAGCAGCAAACACTAGGTTTAAAATCCTAATTTAGACAAAAAGCAGTCTGCTATGATTTCTCATCTCTTTAGGATGCCACAACCCTATGAGATAAGCATTTACTCTAAATTTAGAAACCTCTATATTTTCTTTTACTTGTAACATACTCCACAACCCACATTACCATCTTCTGCTTTGAACAGCTGGCCAATACATTCATTCCAGAGGCAGAGGTTCTCATACAGTTTACCTCCTAAGTGAGGGCCAGTCTTGTTACTCAACATTCAGTTCAGCTGAGGAATTTCATCTCTGTTCTGCAGAGATACAGAACTAAGAAAAGGCATTGCTGGCCAACTATTGGGGCAGAGCGGGGAAGCAGCATATACAGACATGCACTGAATATACTCTAAATTTGCAACACTTGGTGCAGATATGTATAGAAAAAAAAATAATCCTTTTTCACATTCATGTAGCTATTTCTATTTTATACCTTGTCTCTCCGGACTAGCACAGCACATTTTCTTTCCAAAGAATTACTAAATTATTTTGCAAGGGAATGACTCCCTCCTCTATTGATCTCCTCTAGTCACATCACTCTTTTGATACAGCTTTTGCCAGCAGTAGGAAGAAACTATTATTTGAGCTCATCTTGACACTGTGCTGTAGCTAGGCTTTTTACTCTATCAGCTTAGAACTGGCAATGAACTCTCCTTCTCCTATGTGTTACGGTAGCGCTAGTACATACCCCTTTGTCATACACATCATTAGCCGAGATGCTTCCTGTCAGGAGCACTGAGCTGTTACTGCCAGAGGTTCCTACACTTGACAAGAAAAGGCAATGCTGAAGGTAGAATGTTTGTAAACTCGAGTTATCCCAGAGGGCATCTGGGCTCATTACTCACTTCTCCATCTGGAAACAGCATATTTATTGTTACGAGACCTTACCTCCACCAGGGCATCTTATTTTTCAGATTATCAATATACTCAGTGTAAGTCAGTTGCTCACTTAATTGTCAGTGTGCCAGATCTATGTCCTGTTATTTTATTGACTGAGCAAAATCAGCTTGATCAATCGTGATTGTTTCTAGTTTTAGCTAACAAAACTGAATTAAAGGCCTCAAGCTTTCAGTTATGGCTTTTTTTCCCCCCTGTATAAATGCCAAACTGTTTTTACTTTTAATAAGGTAACAAACACTTAGCAACACACACACTGTGTTCCCATATGCAGGTCAAAAAACCCCCTCTTCTTCACTGTTCAGTGAATGTAGTTAGGAAGCCAGTCTGCATCCACCACTAAACTAGCTTTATACTGGAATATCAATATAAAGAACAAATCTATCCACAAATCCTAGCTGCATTGTTATACAAGTTATGAAAAATGAAAGAGTGAAGCTGACTCTCTTAAAAGGATGTATTTTTTCAAGTTTGTCCACAATACCTGAACTCCCTTGAAATTATACCTGAGGTAATGCTAACCTACCCTCCTACAAATAAAAATTTTCACAGCAAATTACATATCATACCATGTTGTGCTGGTTCAGCCATCACCATTTTATGCTGCCATCAGTTGCCTGATCACACAGGCCAACACTGAACTCAGCAACACCCCCTCGGAAGTCTTCTTTCAGACAGTCCTGCCACAGGTTCCTGTGGGCCCAGCTCCTCCTCTGCCCACTGTGGTGCCAGCATGGTCTGCTGGACACAACGGACAGAGATGGCTCCCTCAGGGGCCCTTCACAGGGAAGGACACCACCAAGAGAGCTCAGCAAAATGCAGCCAGCCCCAACAGAAGCCACACCCAACAGGAAGCTCTTCTAATTAATTGGCTTCTGGTTATATAATCCTGGCCTCACTCACCATCCCAACCATGACCACCTGGGTGAGGGCAGAGTCACAGAGACGCAGGTGGGCCAGGTTCTGCCTCTGGAACATGAGGCCAACAGAAACCAAACATTCTGCTAGGTTGCGACTCATCCACAGGTCAGCTCCAACTTGGGGCCCACAACTTGGGCCCCAGCACTTCATACCACTAGAATCAAAAAGTCATGTTTCTGAGTGAGCTATATGACCATAACTCACTCAGGACACTGCCTTAAGCATCTGCTGATATTAACAGCCAGAAATAAGCAATATAGTTTCTATAAGGTATTTTAAAACATTAAAAATGGACAAAGTAACAATTTCAATTAAAAGGCATACACAGTAACAGAATTTAAAAATCTGCATCATCCTCTTTTATCCTCAGACTTTACTCTGTAATTTGTTTTCCCTCATCCAGTAGTTTGACAGCAGAGTGCTTTATCTGTGTTACATGACAGACTACATTGCTACAACCAAGAACACTTACAAAAAACCTTCTCTCAGTCTCTTCTGTACTTTAAATAATTAAGTTTTTCCTTTCAGCTAGTAATTAGAAACCCCAAGATTATTGCCAAATATGTGTTTCTTGGATACTAGGAGAAATCTTGTCTTACCACTTAGTTCCTTAGTTCCATTTTCTGAGTTAAATTGAAGGCACGACAAAGTATTTATTCACAGTTGATAGAACCGCAAAATGGAACAGGTTGTCTTCATTAACTCTTACCAGTAAGACTAGTAGGAAAACAGAACATTTTATTTTGGGTGTTCCAAATTATTTTCTGATTAACTATTCCATATAAAAATCACCTAAGTAACAAAAGAGGACTAGGAGATAAAGGTATTCATAAAGTTATTTCTTTATGAAATAAAGGAGAAAACTGCTACACTTCTTAACGGAGTGAGTTTTTCCTCCGGTTTCCTCAGCAGTGGATCAGGAAGTGAAGAAATCTCTCACCACACAAAGCTATGTTCTCTGCTAAAAGACAACAGAGGGGCGCTACAAGTCCTAGCTATGTTCACGAGACACTCATGAGAAATGCTTATACTTGGCACTAAATGAAACACAAAAGTAGCTTCGGCTGCCACTCCCTATGACACTGCACTTACCTAAACTTTCCTTTTATTGCAAGATGTATAGCAAATAAGTCAGCCTCTGATTTCTATTTGTCTACCATTTAAAAATCTCTTTTTTTTCCTCTTTTCAGCTGTTGCCTGTAGGTTTTGTTTGTTTGTTTTTAAGGCATGACCTTATTCTTGTCATTGTTAGTTTTGTTACCAGCTCCAAAGTGGAAGGATTCAGTTGTATGCAAACAGGTTTCCCACATAATATAATAGAACAATTGCCAAAGCTGTGACCAGGCAGTATGGAACAGATTTTGCTGAAATTTACACTTTATTGCGTTCGCAGAAGTCCCACTAAACTCAGCATAATTACAAAGATTATTGCCATTGTCAGTTTAGTAGACTGCATTCCTAAGCATCCTGTTTCAAGTTACCATGGAAACAATTCAACGTCCTGATATTTGTCATATTGGCAATTTCAGATGAGTATTTTTAATGAAAACTGTTTAGTTTGGCAAACAGAAGTTTTTTGGTTAGTTTTGTTCTAAGTAGGGTCCCGTTACAGGCATGTACAGGTGGGAGTAAAACCATGGAAGAGGCGAACGCTCCCTCTAGTGGCAACAGAGGCGGCCGATGGCGCCGGGAAGAAGACCGAGGCGAGCCCACGGTACCCACGGGCTGAGTCCCCCTCCTTCACCTATTGCCGTTCTCTTTCCGGTCGGTTGCAAGCATACAGACAAACAGACACAGCGCAGAAACAAGTCCTTCAATGAAAGGAGACAAGAACTAAGAGGGGCAAAATGGTAACCAGAAGATAAGGAAGTCCATAACCTTCAGGCAACTGAATTCAACTCTGAGAAGGTCAGCAGCATCCCAGCTGTCAGAACATACTATTTAAAAAAGCCAAACCAACAATTAAAAAATCGCTCAGATTTGGAAAAGTGCCACACTTTAAATATAAGGCTTTTATCCCCTTTTGTTCACGATTTGCTGATAAAAATGAGAAAGGAGCAAGCATCTTATTTGAGCTGAATGTTCTTCAGCTTTATTCAGGAATAGAGTATGCCCATTTCATAATTTTTTACTGATAGAAATAGGTTTTAAAAGTCAGAAGCTTATCTGAAGATATCTATGATGAGCCACAATAACTGTTCTTTTACCAGTACGACTGCTTTTCTGACAACCACAGAAGAACAGGAGAACTTCTGCAAGACAGCACAGCCACCCTACACTATTTTCAGTAGTGCATTACCTGGTCTTCTGACACAGTACTAGGAATATGCACATTCCTCAGTACAGAGCCAGTTTGCCTCTGCTTAACCTCCACATGACAAATTTCTGAGATCCAGAAAAAAGCTTTCCCACTTCAATAAGCAGCAAGAGAGAGGAGTTAAATTCTTTACCACAGACTTTTCATAAAGGGAGCCACTAGTAAGTAACGTAACACAAAGCATACCACCTGATGATGGCAGTCTGTTTGCCACACGATCTTAAAAAAAACCCCTGTTCTTAGCTTTAATCAGATGTGGTTAGAAAGCATTATGGGAAGAACTCTGGCTTTGGGAAAACTGCCTTTCTCAAGCCTCAGACCGCTAGCAGAAAAGAGGCACTTTGTAAATGACCCTCATCTCCAGTTCGACAGGGCTCAGCCACAAACAAAACCTGGCTGCAGGTACTTGCCTAGGGACAGCTGTGCTTGAGGAAATGGAGCCAGGATGTTGGAAACTTACAGGGAGTTGCGACAGTCGACTTGTAGAGTAAATGAGGTGGCCCTAAGCATTTCCGTATTTTCTCTTGCCATTTTCTTCACAGGGGTCAGATGCAAATTTCCCTTATTCCTTACAGGCATGAGATAAAGAAAAAAAAGAGAAGAAGTCTCCAGTACCTTGCCGATATGCTGAGTTGCATGTCCAACATAATAGAGATTATTTCAATGACATTTAAAAGATAGGAAAGTTGCACAGACAGAGAAGCCAGATTCCCTTGACAGGCCCCTTTTGCCTGGGCTCCTCCTCTTGCCTCCTGCAATTCACATTTCAGCTGGAGACACTGCAGTTATCTCATGAAAGGGATAACTACTGTGCACTACTAAAGCACTAACAAAAATGCTTAACTGAGGCAAGTTCTCTGGAGCAGTAGCTTAATACTGCAAATAGTCTTAGATGAGAATGAGAGAAGCTAGCCTTTACTTCAGGGAAAGTTTGATTAAATTATCTTAAACCTAAGTCTTCTATATGAACCATGTGACTAAATTGTCAGAGCCATCTTTGAGGACTGTATGTCTGAAAATGTTAAGTATTACTGTTGCTCACAAACCATTTCAATTTTTATCCAGACCTCCTTTCCCCACTTCAAATTGAAAAAAAAAAAAGTCATTAAATAATAGGAAGAGATTCTATTTCTTCACCTTTCCCCCTTCCCTAACCTCATAAAAAGACAGAAATGAACCATTATTCAAGTGAAGTACGATGACAAGTTAACTCAGTTATTTTTCACATTTTCCCAGAGTACAAAGGTAATATACACATGAATAAACAACTTCTGCTTTTAATACTATGGAGGACCTGCAAGTCAGTTTTAATATTTCTCTCCACTAAGTCACTATTGTTCCCGAAGGCCAAGGACTTTGTTGGTAGCTGAAAGGCAGACACCTCATAATTCCAGATACTCTGTCCACATTATTAATTCAGTAACAGATAAAAAGCTATTCTCATTTTAACTTGTTATTTAAATGTCTAAAATTGGCAAAACTTAGGCAGACATTTGGTAAAGCTCCAGACTTCCACTTCTGTTGAAATCAGCAGTAAAACCGAGATCAGCTGGAGCAAGACTGAAGCTAAAGTTATGAAGTAACCTTTAGAACTAAAACAAATAATGTCATAGATATTGGTGGATGGTTAAACAAATTTAAAAATCTATATATGAGGATGGATGTGCCTTTTAGTGCATAGCTTTGAAAGAGAACTCTTAAATTGGTCAAGAAATACTGCCCCAGCTTGTAAAATTGTTTCATTTCTGAATGCTCCAAATGTGACAATCCTCTGCAGAGATCTATCTTGTCTATAAAATTTTTATCAGATGCTCTCGTTCCAAAATAACACATCACTCTAGACATTAAAATTCTGGCTATATAAAGGAAGAAAGGAAATGAAGACACTTTCATAACTTAGGGTGAAGCATTATTTCCTCTTTTTTGTTTTGCAGCCTTTGCACTCATGGAAATAACTGTAGTGGAATATTTCATGTAAGATATTTTATTTGAGACAACATGACTGGAGAGAGCATGTACAAAGGAAAACATTTATAAAAAGCTGATATTAAACAGTTTCTAATAAATTCCTTATGCACTTCCTGCACACTGACTATGAAAGTGTTGATCTAGCAACAATTTGACTCTTGGCTCTCATAAGATTAATTACAAATATAAGCTCAAGGCATAGAGGAAATGGTCAGTTACAAGACATCATCCAGCCAGAATTCAGTAACAGCTTTCAGGAATACATTTACCTTGTTCAAGGACAATATTCCATTAAAAGCTGGACTGGCTTCTTTCAAGACAGCCACTGATTGATGGATTATTGGTAGGCTAATGAACTGTTGTGGTTTCTCCTACAGAACAAATAAGCTATTGAGTGAATAGCTGATTGCTTCTATAGAACCCTTTCATTGCATTTTATATATGTCCTAACCTCAAAATATGATAAAGAGCTAGTTATTAACATTGTTGCTGCCTCCTTTGTTCTAAAAGCATACACAGTCTTGCAGATGGACACATTCAGTGACAGTTTATTAACTCAAGAAGCCATATTACTTTTTTTCTTGCTAGAGCATTCTTAAAACTGCATGATACTTCTTCATACCCTAATTCTCATTCTCCTCTGCTTCCACCACCAATGCAAACACTTCCTCCTATAGCATACCTGCACACATACACCCACTCACTCTCTCTCCTTCAAAAACCCCATAATAGCATAAGGTAGAACTGTCAAAATAAAGAAGGTTTCCACACACTATCCCAAGTTCCGTGGCTCAGAAGCCAGTCATTATTCATCTGCATTCTAACTGCATCTGAAAAGAATTAAATCCCATATGACTGCTTAGGGATTGATTCTCAGAAACGTCTTCTTTTCTAAGTATACATTAAACAACTGCTGTTTGTCCTCAGTTACCTTCTCCAATGGTTTCTTTCAACCTTGCTTAAACCTTCGTATAGACTGTTCGGCAGTTGTAGTTGAAGAATATGTTAACTTTAGTTGCATCCACATTTTAAATGTGACAATATAACACCTGTGTAAATCTGTCTATACAAAGATTGTGGGTTTGCATGTGTTTTACAAAACGTAGCCTTTATATTAAGAATGCTTTTGGTTCCCACTGCACAGTTAAGGGCAAAAGTCTACACAACCAGCAGGACTTCTGAGTAACACACATGAAGAGTTCTCAAGAGTGCAAGTGAACTCAAATCATTAGCAAAGTTAAAAGACTGGATACTTACAGCTCAGGTGCTCATTATGTATCAAATACTACTGGACTTGCTGCAACCTGGAAAAAAAAAATCATATTTAAAAATAGCAAATGCTTAAAAACAGCAAAAGCGTAAATCCTTACCCCATGGAGGGCTAACATGGGGTCTGTTGAGAGCTCTGTGATCTCTGGTAACAGCCTGCATGCAGGCAAAAAGTAAGATAACTTCCCTAATTAACAAAAAAACCAAAACACCACACCCCAACCCCCCAAAACCTAAAGCCAAACTCAAAACACTCCACTTGCAATAAAAACAAAACAAAAACAAACAAGATTTGTCATATACCCTTCAGACAAAAAAATCTAGTAGAGCCCAATTGCCTGCATAACTTGGCATTAAAAAATGTGGAACTCCTAAGTTTTTCTTCTTGATAACTCACAAAGAACATCCTTTAAGGTATTTTCCCCACCTTCCCCCCTAACAGATTCCTACAGTAGTCTTCTGAGCTTGTTATGACACTAGCTGCCAATGTTCCCCTCTTTGCTGATGTCTACTTTCATATTGTAAGGAAAAAAATGCATAGCACTTAAATGTTTATTATTAAAAAAAAAATAAAATCAAAAACTCAGTTTAAGGTAATAAATTTCCTGGTTTTCTATCAGTTCTTTAGCTAGGCTTTATTAGAATCACAGGCAAATGACAGGCCACTGACTAGGTTTTGGCATGGGGTTCAGTTAACTGAACAAGATGTGTAAAACCACAGAACACGACATAAAAAAAAAGTGTCACCAGGAATTACAAATAACACTATGAGTGAGTTGACAAAAGTTACAGATGTGGGTGGCTTAAGGTGCTTAAGGGGGAGCTACAGGAGAAATTGCCAGACATCAGAGCTAATTGAAAGGGAATAATATGGACCTTTTAGGGAGTAAAGTCATGCAAGGCCAACAGCACCTAGGTAACCATATCAGTAATGCCATATAAAACTGAGATTATCTAAGTAACAGTATCTGAGTAACCCAAACCTGAGTACAGATGCAGCAAAACTGGGACCAATGAGGAATAAGTAATTAGGGGTTGTTTATTTGGGAGGAGACTGGGATGGAAAAACAGTGGTGTAAGGACAGCAAAAAACAAGGGCCAGGAAAGGGCAAAAGGAATAAGGTATGCACCTCATTACTGGTGCTGCACAGAGGTACCTGTCAGACAGCCCCGGGTTTCATCACCACAGCTGGGGCAGGACAATAAACTAAACCTGCTGTTCTGAACATAAACAAAACTCAAGCCTGCTTCACTGGTCAGGATAATTGGGCTAGGGTCAGGCAGGGTGCTCTTCCTGACCAGCAAGGGAATAGCTGGCTGGCACAGAAGTCCTGGTTGTTATGCCTTCTAGACCTGCCAGTACAGGCTCTTCAGCTACTGAGTCTTAAAATTCTCTACAAGTTTCAGGTTCTTTCTTTGTTCTTTACTGACTTGTTTTCTCTCCATAGTAGAAAAGTTCTAGAAATCAGAGAGACAGCGTGCATAATACACCAACTGCCTTATCTGATGAAAGCTGATACCAAAAAGGTTCAAAGCAATGGCCATGCAGGCTCGCTCGCTCTATTTTTTTTTTCCCAACAGTGTAACTGCAGTATTCTTCAGGAATATTTAAATGGAACACTTTTTAAAATGAGATTCTATAGCATTAGATGTAAGCAGGAGTCAGCAATGCCCACTTATATTTTCATGCTAAGACCATGTTAAACACAAAATAATTCAAAAAATAAACTTGAAGGAAAAGGTTTTATTTTTCTTTTGCAGCAACATGAAATCAATCTCTTTCCAATTCACCAGTGATAAAATAATAAATGCTTATCTGATTTCTAAGGAACCATAAAGAATGCGAAAAAGCTCTGAAACAAGAACCGGATTTGAATGATCTCTTTTAGTGCCTGTGTAAGGCAAAAACACCACCTTGAAAAGCTGAGAATTGTGCAGTCTACTTAAAACTTCATATAGCAACTGCTTTTCATCACATTCTGCAATAATAACATTAAGAGCTTTTTAATAGAGTTTCTATCTGGAGGAGGAGGAAAATAATTCTAAAAAGGAAAATTACACACAAACCAAACAAAACCAAAACAAAATGTGGAGAACATAACATTTCAGCTGCATGCCTAACACATTCTGTACAGACAATTCACAAGTCAATGGTAAAAGTAGTATGCAAGAAGAAGAAACTACCTTGCTATTCATCTGCATTTTAATTTAAGAAAAAGGTAATAATCAAAGCTTGTGATTCTTTAGCATCACTTGAAAATAAAATGTAATTTCATCCCAGAGGGGTTTTCTTAGTATTTATTGCACCGTTTGGTTGTGTAAAACATAAACCAGGCCTATAGTAACAAGGATGTTTTGGCATGTGAGTAGAAAGCATACAAACACTGCTTCTAAACTGCCTTCTCAGCTTGGGCTCAAACTGATACACCAGGTTCACCTACCATTTCTGCTAGCTGTCAACCTGCTGGCTCACATTCTATCTTGAGTTAAGAACAAGCCACTCGGCTCACAGAACAGGTACATCTGGGCTGAATCATACTTCTGGTGAACTTCATCCCTACCGGCATATATATGAATGGCACCCCAAATTTCAAGGTGCTCACCTTCTCAGATCTTTAGATTTACTTTTTTTAAAAGCAAAGACACATATGTGTCTTTAAACACTATCATACAGTATTTTAAATACTGCTTTTATCAGTCCTGCTGATTCTGCTTAACTCCTACAATCATAACCCTCACTTGTAGGGCAAAGAAGCATTCCTCTACACACTCCTAACTTTTCTACCTACTTGACTGCCTGCTAAAAAAGACAACCTCGTATGACAAAACAAAAAGTAAAAACCAACCAACAACTCAAAACCCAAACCAAACTTCTCTAGAAACACATAAACCTGTAAGTGAGCATAACCCAGAATAGTCAAGCCAGGCATGCAATGCATGTCAGACAGTTCTTAGGCTAGCTGGATTCAGCCTTGCCAAAATAAAAGGCAAAGCCAAATAGTACAAAACACAGGTAAACCAAATTGTGAAGCCTTATTAGCTTTAGCCACATATGTTAAACCATGCAATTACCAAAGGCTGTACACACAGCCTCCAAAAATTCCAAAGAAACATACCTCTCCTTACGAGATGTTTGGTTTTTTTTTCTTCTTTCTGCACATCTCTGAACCAGACTAACAATTGCAGTCCATAGCATTGTCTTTCCAGTAGCTGTTCTCTGCCCTGCTAATGTTTCCCTCCCTCTAAAACTAGTCTCTGTTTTCTTTTGAAGCTCTTAACTGCTGCCATACCTACAACACCAGAGGCAGATATTACCATCATCTACCGATTCAAATTAGGCCAGAGGCAAGAAAAACAATGATGGAATTTAGGGCCCCATACCCACCAGCCTAAGAAAGACCAGGGGATTCACCAGCAGACTGTTTCCCAATACAGCCATTGCAACTACAAGCTGCATAAACAAACTAAAGATGAAGAGTCCCCCTAAAAGGGAAGAAGTTTTTGAACAGTCAGATCTGATCCCCTTACACAATGGGCCTGTTCAAACTTCTACCCCACAGACGCATCTCCCTCACGTGCTAGGGCACTAATCTGTTTCTAGCAGGCGCTCCTCGGGGAGCACCCACTCCAGGGCACACCCTAGCCTTGCCGCAGGGAGACTAGGAAATTTTTTGTTTTGTTCGCTTTCCACCATTACAGAGACCCCCATCCCATCCTCCCCACCTAGGCATCCGCCACAGATTGTAGAGCCTTCCAGCAGCCCCTGCCTAATGAGGGGCTAACGACCAACAGACCACACCTGAGGAAAAGCTTGGCAGCTGCTCTCCTGGCCAGGCTTTAAGAGACAAACCTTTAATTAAACACAAATGGGATATTTACTTGCCTGCCAAAAGTATTGTCTAGCTAGGGCCCTGCGCCACTCAAGTACATGTAGCTCCTGTGAGTCACTTTAGGCCTGGCATAGCAACTAGTGCTTTTTTAAGATCCCAGAAGTGGAGCAAAACACAAAAATGGAGCAGATGGGTACCAATGCTATTTATAACCACCAAAGCCTTCACAGTATGTCCCCGAAGAAAAATACACTGGTGCTAGAGGTTAGGCAGCAGCCTGGCGCACAGGTGCCCCTTGCCCCACGAACGTCAGTGACGTACTTGAGGAGCCAGCAGAAATCTCGCCAGGCGGAGGGCTGAGGGGAAGCACTCACACAGGCACCGGAATTTCAGGCTTCCAAATGACAGGGGGGAAGCTGAGGACACTGTTTTCACGTGCAACGCTCCTCTCTACCGGGCCTCTGGTCCGAGCGCCGGGGCGGAGCCCGCTCCCCCCACGGCCTCTTCCCGCCTCTCGGGCGAGGCG
>VZZY01019059.1:51527-73094 GCA_013400335.1 Eurystomus gularis | reverse complement strand
GCCGCCGCGTCCCGCGTCGGCCCCCGGCGCCGCCGGCACTCAGCTCGTCTCGCCCCCGCAGCTTCGCGTCCCTCCCGCGTGGTAGGGCGGTATTCACAGCCGGCGAAAGGCTTTTAGGGTGGGAAAGGCCTCGTGAAGGACCAGCAGGTTCTAACCGGAGCCATTGTCTCCCCCACGTGCGGGCCTTAGTGAGGTTTCGTTTTGCTCACGAATTTGATCTCTCCCAGGCCGAAAGCGACATGGCAAGGTAAACAAAGAAGCGAAGCGAAAACTTGGAACCAGGTCGTCAGTATAGCAATTCACGATGTCCATTTCATTCTGTAGTGTTATAAACCACTTTTTTTCTAAAAAGACTTAATGTCCTTTTAAATCTGAGGGAGGATAATCAAGTAGATGGTTTACTAGCAGTGACCTTCTGTTGATGGGTGGTGCTGGTATGAACAACTGTGCATTACCCATCATGCGTATGGTAGCCCAATTTGTGCAGGGATAGGCAATTGCAGTGTTGTAACAGTGTGGGAAGTGGAAGGCATGCAGTGAGAAGGTAGTCCTGTATACTGAACACAATCAAGTAGATTTTTTTTTCTTACTGGATTCTCTTAAAGGTGTGTCTTGTAAGAATGAAAATCTGGCAGCAGTTTTCCACTTGGATAACCTGCACTGCTCAATATTAATTGCTACAGATTAACCTTAACATGGAATGTAAAGTTTCCAGCTGCCTGCAGCAGCTAGAAGTTCATCTGCAACATGGCCCCATGAGGTCATGTGACTGCTTTATTAATCTGGTATTTTAATGTATATAACGTTATAGGAAAGTGGAAAAAAAGATAAGTTAGTTGAAATGGGCTGAGAAAACAGGCTTTAGCACTGATTAGTTAAATTAACTTTTACTGAAGTTCTAATGTGCCAGTATAGACCTTAACTCTGGATGTTTCTGATTAAATAGCGGTGGCTTCCTTTTGGACCATGAGTAGTCTTAAGAATTGTTCTGTACTGGAATGCTGTTATCAGCAAAGACATATGAGTTCTCAAAGATGACTATGCAAGGTCCTTTTTCCCTGGTTAGATAGTGTTATGTAGGTTTTCAGTTTAGTATTCTGTGTTTGGTTTTTTTTCTTGGTTAGAATCCTTAAAATATGGGGAAAATCCATTTTTATCACAGAATGTGTAGGTTTGTGGAAGATTATGCTTTGTTACTGATAGGTAATTTGTCCTGTAAGACCTATAATTTGGGGATTTTGTGTTTACTGTGGTTTAGAGTATTTGGCTTGTAATGTCTCCATTGTTTTTGTTTCATTAGTTCCTTATCAAACTTTTTTCTTGATTGCATGCAGAAATACAGAGTATTTCAGGATAATCAGTAAGGAGGAGTAATAATGCAGATACAAAAAGGAATCTTATGTGTTCTAGTATAAAAAGGAAAAGTGATTTCTCTAAAGCCTGCTGTGTAAAGATTTATAATGTTATAGTTCTAAAGAGCTAGTTTAGATGCTCAGTTCTACAGAATAGAGCTTTTACAAATCTGCTCCTAAGAGCCAATGTTTCAGTTGTTTGCAGTTCCACCACTGTAGCTTTTTAAATATGTATAATTAAAAAAAAAAAATACTGCATAGCATTTAATGTATTAATATCTGTCATCTAATTTTTACTGGGAGGTGTTGAGCTGGAGAGGGGAAGAGTTGAGGTCTTTACTCTCAAAAACTCAAATTTTAGGAAAAGTCTCTGCCTGTCCTGTTATTAGCTTTGATCCTCTAAATTATAAGCAGAACAGATTAAGCACTGCTGTAGAAAAAAAATGATGGTCCTGAGAGTGGAAGTAGTGGTCAAAAAAAAGCATTCTGAAAAATCTGTTCTAGAAATTCAGCTCTATTTATTTCTCCTACTGTCTTATAACAATGAATTTAAATAAAAGCGGTGATCTGTACACTTCTGCATGTGTAAATCACATACTTAGTTCAAAGTGAGATGAAATCTTCCATTATTGGAAGGTAAGGAAGAATAAAATGATTATAGTGAGGATTGACTGATAGGGTTGAATGAGAAGCTGAGGCAGCCATTTCGTTGTTAATGTATTGCTGTGATTGAGGTGAAAGACAAATGGGTTGAAATTTAAATTATCATATTGTAGGTTTTGTGTGGGTTCTGTAGGGTAGGTAATTTTAATGAAAGTCCAGTGTGATTCTTCCTGTAAGTTAATAAAGATAACCGGGAAGACTATAGTGCACAATAGCTGGAGTTAGTTGTTTAAATCCAAGTATAGTTAATTGACGTTTATAGTAATGACAGAATTTTTGTCTATTGTTTCAGTGTATGAGTGATTTCAAAACACTAATTTTCTCACTTTGCTTTATTAGGATTTTCTTTCTTCCTGAAGACAGTACTTGAGTTTCTCAGAAAATAACCGATTAATCAAAATTGAAACTAATGTTGTACCTCTTTCAACTAGGCTTACAGAAAGCTGGCCAAGGAATACCATCCTGATAAGAATCCAAATGCAGGAGACAAAGTAAGCCCTTTTTTTAAGCTCTTGAAGTTTGCTATTGCAGTAGCATCTAAGGGACCAAATACAACTGTTGGGCGCTTGCAGTTACAAGTTGTTAAAAAATAACAAGTGTGAGAGAGATCTGTCTTGTTTACTTCTTTCCTAATCTCAAAATCTACCAGCGTACCTCACGAAAAAGTGCAGCAGTTGGCTGAGTCAGATTGGTTGAGAACGTAACACTGAGAGAAAAACTGAGTCTCTTCATCTGCCAAGATGATGTCAACCGGCATTGGTGTCTACATAGGTACCTCAAAAAGATAGAGACTCGAGTTTTCCAAGTTTTTCCAATATGGAAAAATGCATGTGTAGATGTTCTTGAAACTGCTGCAGCATAAAACAAATTACATATATGAGAAGGCTGAATTAGATTTGTTATGCTAATGGCAATTAAGAAAATACCAATTAAGTTGACTCGGCTGATTCTCTTTAATAGAACTGAAGTTCTAATAGTTGCTTAGAGGTGAGCAGAGATTCCTGAAAAGATAGTAATTTTTGAGGACAAATACCTTAATATGCATTTTAGTAAGTTCCTCAGGTGTTGGTGTATTTTAAGGGCCTAACATATCTTGAAATTATTATGTAACTGGGGTTGTTTTGCCTGTTGGTATACTGCAATTTTGCATACTTGGGGATTGTCGTCTTTGGCTGGATTTTTTTTTTGTAAGAAAACTTATGCTAGACATAGTAAAGAACAAAGTCAGCTAAGTTTTGCAATAAAATGTCGTATTTTATGATAGGTAACACAGGTAAGCCTAAGTCTGGCTTAAGTCTTGCACATTAGAATGGAGGTAGAAAGCTGTTCTGTTCTGTACCTTAGTTGGGTGTTCATGCTGGGGAAGAAACAGTAGTAAAATGCTCCCTTGAAGTTCCAAATTATCATGTGTTATTTTGACTCTGTTCCTCTTCTAGTTCAAAGAAATAAGCTTTGCCTATGAAGTATTGTCAAATCCAGAGAAACGTGAGTTATATGATAGATATGGCGAACAGGGCCTTCGAGAAGGTAGTGGTGGAAGCAGTGGAATGGACGATATTTTCTCCCATATCTTTGGTGGTGGATTGTTCAATTTCATGGGTGGTCAAAGTAGAAGTCGTAATGGTAGAAGAAGAGGAGAAGATATGATGCATCCACTCAAGTGAGTATCTTGATACTGCAATTTGCGCTTTCAAGCTTCCATTATCAGTACTAATCTGCTAATTTATATTCCTGATATGCTTCTCAGTTGAGATATTCCGCAGTCTGCAGCTACTCTTCAGAGCTGCATGTCATGTGTAGCCGAGGCAGCAGTCATCTTGAGTTACTTTTCATGATTGGTTAATCTCATAGACCACCTATTACTTTGCTTTGCCTGGTTGTTAGTCAGTCTGTATATACTTGGTTAGCATTATTTTCCTTGGTTTTGTCCTTAATTATGTTTTTGGAAGTTCTAATCTGAAAAAGCATTCAACAAACAAGTATTATCCCTTAGCAGGATTCTTAGGGAGGCAGAGGTACTAAGGCTCTGGAAAGACTTAAGCTGACTTGTGTTCATAGTGTAATACCAGTTGGAACTAAAGCTGAACTGCACGATTAATGGAAAAGTGTGTGGTGGATTTGGTTTCGGGTTTTGTATTTTTTTTATTTTGGATTTTTTGTGTTGGTTTTTTTTAAGCCATGCTTGAGTATCTCATCTAATCGTGTTTTGTAGATTTCTGCTTGCAGTCATTGCTGGCTTTTTGCCTGCTGAGCAGGTCCTTTCTGAATTTTTAAGTTAAGCTGCATCTTTCCTATGGTTGGCAAAAGTAAAGTCTGTTTGCTTTTACATGCTTCCTTAGTTTAGTAGCTAGTACTGCATACTGTATTATTAATTAGCTTTGGTTTTGTTGTCATCTGTAAACACTAATGCCAGGCAACCTTTGCACAATACGTTGAGATTAATTTATTCACTAACAGAGAAGAAAAGCTAAATATGGTCATAAACTTAATATATGAACGTTATTGAAGTGTGACAGTGTATTCATGAGCTTCAAAAAAAAAAATTGAAACATCAACAAATGTAAAGAATTAAGTGGTCTTGGGGCCATGCTAACCCTTCCCCACTAAACTAGCCCATGTGGAAAGCCCAATACAGTAGTAAGTATTCTGTGTGTATTCTTACGTATGCGTGCTATAGATATTGTCAGGACTGTCTAGAGAGGTTTGCGTCTCACCTGCCTGGTAGAACTAAAAAAAAAAAACACCAAACCAACTATAAAATAAACCTACTATAAAATAAAATCTCAAGTGCTGGATCAGCTTGTTTCCTATTGTGAAACACAAACGATCCTGTCTAGTTTATTTTGATTAAATTACAGCTTTTCTCTGAAACTATGTTCAGGATTACATGTGTATATTCATATGTATGGAATAGTTTTTAATGACTACTTCTGAAAGCTAAAATGGTGCTTTAGAATCTTATTTTAATAGCAGATTTCATTTTTTAATGAAGATCTGTTTTTATTTAATTTTTCCTATGCAAGTATTTTAATTATATGGGCAAAGTAAGTTGTTAAATGATAATTGAGGAGAAATGCTTTATGTTGTAGAGTCTCTTTAGAAGATCTGTATAATGGAAAGACAACTAAACTACAACTTAGCAAGAATGTCCTTTGTAGTGCATGTAATGGGTAAGTTTTGTTTATTTTTGAGTTCTCTGGTTGCTTTGTTGGCATATGGTGTAGCAGAAGCATCTCTTCTGTCAGATCTTTATCAGTATTTGACTTACTGGAGCCTGCTTTCAGACTAGAAAATTGTTGAGTGATACTGTTGATGAACAGGAGCTATTCAAGGGCTTTGTGTGGGGGGAAGAGGGGATGAGAGACCCTAATTATAATTGGCAGTGCAATTAGGCACCTTAACCTTCTGATGTAGGGGCTTTTGTTGCATGTTTCTGAAAACTTTTTTCATGCAACTGATGCTTTCTATTCTAGGCAGGGAGGAAAGGCTGGAGCTGTTCAGAAATGTAATGCTTGCCGGGGTAGAGGTGTACGTATCATGATCAGACAGCTGGCTCCTGGAATGGTTCAGCAGATGCAGTCTGTATGCTCTGACTGCAATGGAGAAGGTAGGCCAAGCTATTCTATGTTACTAAATGTGCTTAGTTCGATTCAGCCTCCTGGCTAAATCTCAGGAGGAACTTATCCAGGACAGTTTTGCTTCTGTCTAGTCAGTTGGGTCTCAATCTGATGTCAGCACGGAGAAATCATTTTACTCAGAACAACAGTGAGATTTACAGTGCTTTATGTACTGAAAAGCAGCCTGGAACAGTAGGGATTGATGATTGTTTTTTAAAAACATTTAGATGTGAATATTACTTGCTGTTACTACTCCTGTGTTACAGTAGATTTTGTTGTTTTAGGAGATTTTTCTTTTTGCAGTGTCCTAATATTCAAGGACAGGTTTAGGTTAAAAATGGAAACCTGAAGTTGGATTTTAACTTCAAATTAAGATACCTTCTGCTCAACTAGTTGTTTGGATCAAGTTCAGCACATGGTCTGCACTTCATGTGATTACTTTTTAGATCTTCTGCAGTTTACAGAGTATTGTCAGCTTGTGGATGATTTTTACTCTTCACAATACTTAGAAATTGCAGAGAGTTGTATTTTGTGACTAGTCAAAGCATTTAATAAATGATGTTGTCTTTGAACATCTTGTTTTCACAGTTCACGTACCTAACTTACATATTTAGTAGTTTCAACTGCATCACAATGTTATGCTTTGTTTCACAGAAAGGGGGTTTAAGCTGGCAAGTTTAATGTCTTGAGCCAAGTGCATTTGCTTGTGGCACTTAGAGCAGTATTGGAAATAAGTACTGGAATTGTACAGTGCACGTGCCCTAATACTTTGGTTACTCTGTACAAAGACAATAGCTTACTCAAAAAATGATGATGAAGCAGAACAGGTAACTTAAGCTGTTTTGGATATTCATCCTTCAGTTTTCTGGAAGAAGTAATTGCTTTGCTAGAAGTGATGGACGGTGTGAAAAGCCACTCAGTTTCAGAGTACAAGAGAGAAATCCCTTATGTGTCGGAAAACATTAGATCCTTTCTGTGGGAAAACCTATATATTGCTCCTGCATTAAACTGCTTTGACCAGCTATCTTCCCCCCGTTTTGTATGCAAGACTCTAGTTCTACTGGCTGCGTTGACATAGTTCTTTGTTGTGGTGGTATATGGCAAAACATGGCTGTCAATGAACAGAACCCAGTAATCCTTTATGTTGCTGTTAACAGAAGTGGAACTAAGCTTCCTAAATTCATTGGAATAGTTTGGAATTTGCATTTTGACTCTTAAGGGAGGGGAGGCACTTTACTTTGGATTTAGCTTTATCCTTTCTCTTAAGAGCTGTTATCCTCCAGCATAACCTAAGTTGAGTGGTAACGATACTGGAGTCAAATTAAGACTTAAGGAACACTAGAACCTATAGACGATCTTGTTTTGCCTTTCTCTAAAGCTCATTTATTAAAACCTTTGATAGGACAGCTTGGAAGGTTATACATATCTTTGTATTTCACTTCCTCCCCCCTTTTTTCCCTTCTTCCAGCTAGGGTGAATTGAGCCTGGCTTCCCTCTTGGGAGGAATTCATAAAGCAACATTTAAATCACTACTTGTGCCACACGTATTCTTCAGCCTACTTTAAAATTGTTTTTCTTCAGAACTGGATGCAGTTACAAGGAAATCTCTGAACTCAAAATTTTGTCTTTTTTTAGGTGAAGTAATTAATGAAAAAGACCGCTGTAAAAAATGTGAAGGGAAGAAGGTGATCAAAGAGGTAAAAATACTTGAAGTCCATGTGGACAAAGGCATGAAACATGGGCAGAGAATTACATTCAGTGGAGAAGCAGATCAGGCTCCAGGTGTGGAACCAGGCGATATTGTCCTCTTACTCCAAGAAAAGGAGAATGAGGTAATGCTTTTGAGTTTATACATTAAAGGCCTTTTAATCTAGTCTTTAATATTAAAGTGATGCAGATGGCTATTTGTTTCTAAGTACTTCATATAGTTGCAGCTCTGGGAGAGATGGTGAATAGCTTTTAATAGATTTATAGCAAATAACATGGCTTTCATGGTGAGCCAGAAAAAACTTCCAAGTCTGTAGCCAGAAGATGTGCAGATTTTTGTGCTTCCTAGCACTAATAAAAGGTAGCTTTCTCAGGTGAGCTCTTTGATACAGCGTATACAAGCAGTGAAGAGCTGTTCAGGATGTTAACTTCAGTCTGCTTTGCTTGTGACACTAAGAAAATGCTAGGTGTTGCTTTTTTTTTTTTTCCCAATGTTTTGTGATGCAGCAGGGAACTCCTATTAAAATCCCCAGATGGTGCTTTCTGTCTCTGCTACTGTGGTTATGGAAATAGAACATGGAATGTTTCTGTTCCTGATTTATTTGACAAAATGAAGCACTTTATACTAGTTTGTGAAGACTTATGCTTACTGTATTCTGGACTACATACATTGCACTTTTGAGTTTAATATTGCAATTTATCTTTCTGTGTTAAAACTCCCTTAGGACAGAGTCGAGGTGACTGCTTTTTTTAAAATACTTTGGTTTAGAAAGGCCAGGTATTACTGTGATGAAATCAGGAATAGTTTGTGTGTTAAACTCTGGGAAAAGGGTTGAATGTAGAGGCGGGGGGGGGGGAGTTCTGTTGTGACACAAAATAACATTGGGAACAAATTTAAATTCTAGTCACATGTTAAGGATATAATGTTGGTTATCTGAAAATTAGGTACATCACAAACTTTCCAAAGCTGTGTCAAGGACTGCTTATTTGCGAATCAATTTCGAGTAGCTCTTTCCACATTCCTCTCTTCTTTCTTCTGCAATACTGGTTGAAACATGACATCACAGTTGCTTTTGACTATAAGGGAGAAATAATCTGTAAGCATACATAAGTCAGATGTGTGTGACAGCATCAAATGCCAGATGGCAGATGCCACTTCTTAGTCTCCTACTGAACTACTAGTTCATCTAGTTTTACAGTATTAACAATTCTGAAAAATACTGTGCCTTGTGTCTTAGTGAGTAAAACTAGAGTGACTTCTAGTAAGGCTTTTAGAGCTCTTAAAATTTCCCTTGAGAGGAGTCATGGTTCTACCGGTGGATAAAGCTTACATTTAGTCTGGTTGCAAATCCTGAGTGATATGGCTTAAAGATCACTTATGGCAGCTGTGGAATAACTGATCAAAGCCCTGCTGTAGATAAAGTTAGCTGAAGCAGATGTGCATGATGACTAGTTAAATGCTGAGAAACAAAGATGTGGTTTTTGTACCCCAGTTCAGGGGAGGTAGTGTCAAACTGTCCTAAGTTTTGTTTATAGGTTGCTTGTGCAGAAGATCCTGGGGGTGACAGCACTGCTGCTATACAGGCCTTCTTGTTCAATTTGAACATTACATCCTAGTATGTAGTGTGGTTTGCCTTCTATTACATGACACCTTCATCAGACACAAACTTGCCGAGCATGTTAAGCTGTTTGAATTAACAGAATCAAGTTAACTTTGTAAAAGGCTGTTGTTCTGACATTGAATTTTAATTCTAATTATCTAATAATTAATTCTAAATAATGAGTCTTGTGGTGATATTATAGGACTAGAAAAGATACCTCCTGTATTTGTTTTTAGGTGTTCCAGCGGGATGGGAATGACTTGCATATGACGCACAAGATTGGACTCGTTGAAGCACTGTGTGGATTTCAGTTCACATTTAAGCACCTTGATGGACGTCAAATTGTGGTTAAATATCCCCCTGGAAAAGTAATTGAGCCAGGTAAGCTTGATGTGATAAGGACTTCTCTGACTATACTTCTGTGTTTCTTGAACATTTACTCCCGTTCTTGTTGTCCTGTTAACTGAACCTAGACTAGAGAAATGAAGAGAACTGTATAAAGCTGAGGAGCGCAACTTCAGAACAAGTCTAACTTCTCTTTGAATTACAGGTTGTGTTCGTGTAGTCAGAGGTGAAGGAATGCCACAGTATCGCAATCCTTTTGAGAAGGGGGATCTTTACATTAAATTTGATGTTCAGTTTCCTGAAAATAACTGGATTAGCCCAGAAAAGCTTTCAGTAAGTAGCTTTTCAAGCATAAATACGGTGGTCTTATTTGACAACATATGCAGTGAGTTGTGCCTCATGTACTTGCTTTCAGTGCTTACATTTAGATGCAAGTACAGTTTTCTTCTAATGTTTATGGGCAACATGTAACTTGAAAATACCCATTGGAATATGACTTAAAGGAACCTGTATTTAAGAGCTGTGCTGTGTTGGGCAGATGAGGGCAGGGGGAAGAATCTTCCTGGTGCTGTGTGATAAGTTTTCAGAGTGCAGCTGTATTTACTGATTGCGCTTTTGGTTGACGATATGTGGAGCTGTTGGTTCTCTTCAAGTGGTGTCTTGCAGTTGGTACAGATACTTTACATACTTTTTAAATGAGTATGCACTTAAGGGTTTTCATCAGCTTTAGACTTCTAAACCAAACCTGCTCTGAGAGGGAGTCTTGAAGTTGTGGGAGACTGGTCACTTTAATTAGCAGTTGTAGATGCAGCACTGAATACACTTCCTTTTTTTTTGGGGCAGGAACTTGAAGATCTTCTGCCAGCTAGACCAGAATTTCCCAATGTAATTGGTGATGCCGAAGAGGTAGATCTTCAGGAATTTGATACCACTCGTGGTTCAGGTGGTGGCCAGAGACGTGAAGCTTATAACGATAGTTCTGATGAAGAAAGCAGCCATCATGGACCTGGGGTACAGTGTGCCCATCAGTAAACGTTTGTCTAAAGTTGCACAAGGATTTTCTTATAAATTTTGCCTGACTTGTTTTCAACAATCCTCCTGGATTGTATAAGTAATCCAGATGAACCAATGGACATCTATTGCTGTATGTGTAACTTTTAAATTGGTCTATAGTATCTACAGAGTGTAATTTAAACTAACCACAAGCTTACATCTTCATTTTGACTGTGTAGCAGAATAAAGCACTTGAAAGGAAGACGAGACTCCTTTTCACATGGGTTTTAAGTTTGTCCTTGTATCTGTGCTTGATTTTTACCAGTTTTGTGTAGATTTTAAGTTTCATATTTTAAATTCAAATTCTACATTGTAAAGTTTGTGTACAATTTGTCCTGAGGCTTGGTATTTGGCTGCACCTGCATAAGCTGCTACAAGTAGAATAAAGAATTTCATAGCCTGTATCTATCATCTAGATGCATGGTAAATGGGCTTTGCACATAATGGGTTTAGAGCTGACTGGGAACAATGGAAGACAAAATTAGAAGTGGTTGTAAGTTTTTTCTACCATCTTGTGAACGGTTTCTGAAATTAAATAAAAGCAGTTGGTGTATAATATATTTCTTTTGCCTTAACTCTTACTTTTCCAGTGGCTTTAACTATTCTGTGTATGAAGAAACTATGTAGATGGTAGACATTTTATAAACACAGGGAGGCTGAAGCTGCTTTAAGACTAGGTGGCAGTTAGATAATGATTGTGTGCCACACATAAAAGTCTTCTTGAAATGAGATACAACTAGGTGGGCCTGGGGAAGGCTGCAGCCATGTCCCCTCTGAGGAAAACACACGGATATTGGAGTTCAATGAGAAGGTAACAACACCTTTGGAATGAAGGTGATTGAATACTAAAATAAGTGTCTTTCTCTTAGCCTTTGAATCCAATTCAAAGCCTGATTGAGCCTGACTTACCAGAGAAATGCTTCCAGTTCTAAATAAATGTTAAAATGATTATTATGCCTGGCAACTTGTTGCATTAACACAGAAAAAGAGATTGAGATTAGTATTGTACTTTACAAAACTGTTTGAACTGGAAACAGACTAAATGTTCCTTTTCCAGTAGATTGCATTTTCTGTTTTAACTAAGACAGCTTCAGTTCTGTTCCTTTTAATATTATTTTAATTGGTAAAAATAACACAAAGCAAAAATGTGACCTTAAATAATGACCAGGTACAGTTACTCGTATAAGCATTTTGTTAATGTTAAGGAACTGTGAGTGGACTTTGGTTGGTAAGCTGCTTCTTTATAGAGAGGTTTCTCTCCATGTTGAAGCGATGCAGTTTAAAGATGCCTCTATTTTTCTTCACAAATCTGAAGTGTGACTTGTTTAATTATTGCTTAGATAGTTGTTGATACTTTACAAGTGAGGTGGGAGGGACAAACTCGAAGTGTTTCCATGTGCTTGGATAGGCATTGGCATTTGAGTGTTGCTGAACATCCTTGTTGTAGATTCTAAAACTGAAGCAAGAATAAATACTGTTTGACCTGTATTTCAGTATTGACTTCTTACGCTGTGGCATTCTCATCTAGTGAATCTTTATTTTTCATTTATTAAAACTTCAGGTTGCTTTTTGTGGAGCCATGGTTACATACTGATCCTTTCTCCTGGTTCACCACTCCAAGAAGTCAGTTGTCTTAACCTGTAATGCTTAAACAAAACACCTGTCTGCTGCTTTGAAGCATTTACCTCCTCAGAAAACAGAGCATGTACTCTAAACATATCTCCTTAAGTTTCAAATTCCTTTTTTGGGGAGGATAGAGGAATTTGTGGTAACTTTTTGGATAGCATGCTGGGGTGGAGGGGAAGTTGATCATTGTATGTGGTTTTTCAGTCCTGAAATCTGCATTAACTTAGGCTCCTGACAGCAGCATGTTTCAATGAGCGGTGACTTCTTCAGAACACCAGAACTGTACTGGCCATTTTTTAGTTGATATTTTTTATACCTTTGATATTGGCCTCAAGAAGCTGAAAGGAAAAAAACCTCAGGAATTCTTGTCTAGCTCTTGTGATGTGTCTATTTCTGCATATATAGTAACTAAAACTGACCTGAAGTTGACTCTCATAGGAAGTCTTACCTGTCCTCTTGTGTATGTAATTTACCAAGTTGTTCACAGTGAATATTTATTCAGAAGATACTGCCAGTGGTGTGGTTCTTGCTCACATAAACAATGAGGCTGTATTCTTTTGAAAAATAGGTTTGCAAAGCAGTTAGAAGTCAGCAGAGGATGAAAGATTACTGCTCTTTGGAAAAAAAATGAAACATGTTAAAGACTTATCTGTTAATATGCAGCAATTTCTCAGCCCTTTAACTACACTGCAACAGGAAAATTGTATTCTAGTTACTAACCCTTAACCTTCCCCTATAGGCTTAGGCTGATGCAAGTATGAAGTTCAAACAGCTGCTGCAAAGGAGGCGTGGGGCATTTAATAGTATGCCTCTCTTAAGTTTAAAAGGAACATTGTAGATATGAATTGTCACCAAGCTGGGAAGCCTAAAGAACTCCATTTATAAGAATGACTTCAGCTGATTGAAGAGTCCTTGTGCTTTATGACAGTACAGCCTGTCAATTTACCCCTTTGTGTCAGGGCCCAGAAACACTTTCCTAGCTCTTGGATATTAGCCTTTTTTGTGACTAAAAGGCTACAACTAAACTGCAACTCAGAAAATACTTTAACAAAGAGCAAGCTGGATTAAACACTAGCAGCTATTTTTGTAATAGGACTAGCACCATACCTGAGCCCCAAGGAGATCTACAACAAAGGTGTGCTGGCCTGTCTTGCAGAGCATGCCGAGCACTATACCTTTTCCAAAATTCAAGCAACTGCAGGTTTAAGTACTGCATTGCAATTTGTGTTACCTTAGTGTGGTATAGGAGTGAATAATAAAACTCATGTTAAAATGTCCCATTTGCCTACACAATAAGCAAGAGCTGCTGATGTGGTGCTCTTAGCAATTTAAGGGAAAATAGATGTTAACTACTGATTTTTAGAACTAACTCTTCATGAATATTCTTTTAAACTGCATGTATAAGATTAAGGGTTTATTCCTGTATTTTTTTAGTTTCCATAGTTTTATTACAGGTTTGATGGTGTTTTAACTTCATGTTTTTTACCAGTTTGTCTCCCATGCCTTAGAAAGCTCGCTTTTTTCCTTATTTGAAACTTGTGACCTTTTGTTTCCTTAAGTGAAGCAAGGGTAGAACAGAAGGAAAACTTATCTAGATTTCCTTCTTAAACTACTGTTCTAAGGACTGTAAGAGTCTTTTGTACCATCCTTGACCACAGTGAAAACTGAAACTGGCACTAGCCAAGTACACGCTCAAGTTCTGAAAATACTAGAGCCCTCACAGCAGTGACTGCTGGACTGGCATCTATACCTGGAAAGATGTTAGAAGTTATTTCCTACAAGTTATTCCAAAGTACCTAAGTACTAGAATAATTGCATTGACACCACAAATTACACCAAGTCTGGTTAACCTGTCATCTTGCACATTACTGTCATGTCACAAGACTGGAAATAAGTTTTATTCCTATATCAGATTCATATATGCCACCACAGAACTAAAGTTACGTGCCTTAAAATGCTATTCAATAATTTAGAAACTTGCACTTTAGCTTATTTCCAGAGATAGATTCAAGGACATTGCTCCTAGGAAGGCTAAACACAAATAGTAAACCAATGCTACATTCTGCTTGTGGCATGCATGGAAGAATGACATTAAGGAGCTCTCTACTTATGAATAGTTAAGTAAAAAACCCAGGAGTCCTATTTAGAATACCAGAGTTAAAACTTTTTTCCTGCATATAATCTATTATTTTATTTAATGTGAACTGACATTAGATGTTAACCAAGCCTTTTATAAAGAAAAGTCTGAAAAGTCGAATGATTTTTTCTGCTTTTGTATCCTTCAGGGATAACAGGAATTTAATAATACACATCAGAGCGTAAGCTTTTATATAAAAACATTTACTGGGCAGTATACAGCTTTATTAAGACTAGACATTCTCTAAACACTTCAGAGGCAGCAAGCAAGAGCTGTCACAAATATTCTGTAGTCACAAGACAGTTCCATTAACTTGATTTAGCTGTTGCCTTTCCGCACAGTACAGTCAGCTCACTCTAGGGGAGGAAAAATTCATTTTAGTTCAAGCTACCCAATAAACTGGTAGAAAGAGAAAAGTCACTAAAGCAAGCAGTAAGCAAGCACTCCCGCATTCTCTACCTACAGAGGAATGTTCCTGTTACAGAATACAAATTAGCTTTCAGACCTTTAGCTTAACCCATCTAGCTGCATTCAGGTCTAAATACCTGCAAGACTGTAAACGGAATGTGTATGTCTAGATAGATTTCTGGTGTTGCACATCACTTCAGCCAAAAGCTGAGGTACCCTCATCTGCAGGGCAGTCGGGTGATGATGTGCTGCAAAATTCTGTTCAACTTCATTCTGCTTCAAAACCATTTACTTCCCTGAACCAAAGGTAAGGCAGTTGCTATTCAATTGCAGCAGAGAATTAACAAGTCTTAGTCAGCAAGGGACATAGAATAATAGAGAGATTATAACAATAATCGAAACCTAGCTGTAGCTTTGTATGCCTTTGTGAATATGAGATAAAGAATGGCAGTTTGCTCACAGAGGAGAGACACCAGAGCAATCTAGAAGGAAGAGTTGATGCTTCTGTTGTCCCCCAGGCAATTACCAAACCGCACATGCTTATTTACATGCATTTACTTTTACACATTATCTGTGTGCAGCAGTTCTCCCCTCCCTGTTCCTCCCTCCTATGCTAACCAATTGAGGCTTAACCTCAGAAGAGTTAAAAGCATATAGAATTTGCATTCACAGGAAAACCTTTAAAAAACTAGGTGTCTAAATATTTTTATGTAAACCTACTTTTTAGTTTAAGCTTACCACTAAGTTATGAATATGCTGTACTGTATCTTGATTCAGTAGTTGCACATCAATATTACGGAGGTCTCCACCAGCTGTACAGAGTGTCTAAAACATGAAGAAAAACAGTTTTCAGAACAGATTTTATCTTCAAAGTTTTTACCTGCATGGCCAGCTTCTCTGAAAATCATGCGCTTCCCTGCTCTGCTGTGGAACTTCAGTAGCCATTTTTCCTTTTGTGTAGCAGCAGCTCATGTAGGTATAGCAAGAGCAATCACTACTAGACTATTCACACTCTATTAATTACCGTAAGATGAAAATGTTTTGGTTTTAAAAAAAAAAAAGGTGGATACCTGTCCATCAGCCAGGGGAATGTTTACAAATGGAACAGTTCTAGCTTGAGGTACCGATTTACTTCTTAGTAACATGCCTTGAACTCTTCCCCTGGTAGGTAAAGTTCTTGAGACAGTCTGTTGTAGTCCAGCACTAGAATACAACAATGTTACTCAGGTTGAATTCCTATGCTCTGCAAAAAATTTGCAAGCATGAAGCAAATGCAAGTAGTAGCAAACAGCAGTCACATTTAAATTTTTCCAGTTCTGCCAGAAGACTACAGGAAATCCAACCAACAGCAGCATTTACCAGCCCCACTAGGTAACATTTGCTGACCCTGAAACACTGCAGTAACCTGCTACGCTGTGTTACAGGCCAGTGAGCAAGCTGTTAGTTGGACCACTCAGTAACAAGAATATCCAGTGAGCAATCTCAACAGCGAATGTTTAGAGTTTTGGAAACAGGAAAGTTCATGCTTCGAGGCTTAAGATAAGATGTGTGCTGTATCTGTCTGCTACAGAGGGAGATAAGGAATACCAAAGCTGCTAGCTCTCAGAGCATGCCTTATGCCATACAAAATTCCCAAGCTTCTTCAATGATACAATTGTTCTTATTCCACTTCAAAAATATAAGATTTGGGTATCTTCTGCATAGAAACAAGCCTCCAAAATGTATAGCAGGCCAACATGAAATTAAGCTGCTTCCTGGTTTTGTGACCCATTTAAGTTATTTTTTCACCCCCTCACTTCAGCTGATGACATCTGCCAAAACCAAATTCTGTAGTGTATGGAGAATGATAATAACTGAAAACCTTAACTGTTCAATATGCAAAGAACTGATTATCAGTTTATTTGGTTGAAGTTCTTTGGGGTTTGGTTTATTTTTATTTTTTTCAAAACATCAGTATTAGTGACATTTTAATAAAGCTTGGGCTCTGAGAACTAGTTTAAGCTGTAAACTTCAAACAGCGCTGGGTGGGAGTAGAAATGAGACTCTCTTTTTCTTTTTTAACTGGCTTAGTTATGACATCAGATCCTGTACCTCCACGACTACATAACACAATCAGGGCAGGAGGTGTGACTGGTTCACATCCCCACTACTAAGTTTAGTGACAGACCATGAAGATCTATTAAATCTAGATGGATGACAATTAATATCTAGACTGATACTCATGTAGATACATAGTATCTTGCCATTTGGCAAAATTAAGAACAAGCCAAAACCCCCTTACCTTTTAGATACCTTTGGTGTGGCTTTGAAATTTGTGGCACTGCAATCAGAAGCAGGAGACTTAATGGCATCAGTCCCACTTGCAGAAGAGTGAACAGACCTACCAAAAAAATGGTTGTTGGTTTTGTTTTATTTCTTCCTCATCTACTGTAGAGTTTTAGCTAGGGTGAAGATAGACAGCTGGTGAATTAGAAAATGCTGAAGTGCTCCAAGACAGAGATCTAGTCTATATACATGTGACAAAGCCCTCCTGAGGTAGACATGATATAATGGGCATCCCCTAGCACCACAGGGGAATTAAAGGATCATTTCTGTTAGTAGGTAACAGGGCTGCACTACCAAAGTTCGGTATAATTAAGGGAGCATCCACAGTTTTTGAGTATGCAAAAGGTTTTTCAGGGAAGTTTCTTTTCCAGCAGGAATTAATTTTTCTAGATTACTTATCAGGATATTTGTCCTGTGTCATTGACTTGAATCCAGGGAACAATTTTTTTTTTCCAGTTTTGAGTTTTAACTCAGTTCACAGAAATCCTGATGACAGAAGTTTACCTCACTCTTTTCTCATCTCCTTTTTCCCACAATTTTGGAGCTAATGTAAGGGCACATGTTTTCACCTAAGTGTTAGTGCACTTGAATAAAAGTAACCTTCCAGGACTGAAAAGCTAGACTTACCCAGGCAAAGCAGCCTTCTGTAGTTTAAGTTTGTTAAGCCAAAAATTCTCTAGTACCAATTGAAAGAAGTAATGAAACCTGGCTAGGATTTTTAAAACTTCTTCTAGGCACATTAAACAGTGATACATTATTTAAATTGCGTTTCTCAGAAGACAATTTGAATGTATCAAATTAAGTTCCGGTGGGTACAAGTGTGCACACTGGAGCCATAGGTATAGTGGGAGCTTCCAAAAGAAAAAAATTCACGCAGATAATCCACCAATTTTTTAATTCATTAGGTCCTACAGTGAGATTTGAATTTGGTCCATCATGACTGTAAGGAGCTCTAAGGTGGTTTTGCAAATATGTGTTTTCCTGTGAATGACACCTCCCTTTCAGCTATGTATGAGGACAAAATTATTACAGAACAATTCATTAGTCCTAACAGAGCAACAAAGATGTTTTCCTTACACACTCTTCCATTAAGTATTGTTGGAAAATCTGTATCAGTTACATAGATTCAGAACTGCACACCATTCAGTGAGTGAGAGATAACTACATCCCTTCAGCAGCTAGAGGTGCTTTCTGTTCAGGGTTCCCATCACCACCATGCATCTGATTCAGGTTATGGAATACATCAGATGTATTCCTACTGGCCTCAATCTCAGCTACTTTATCTGAAAAGAGTTTTATTCAGCATTCATAACTACAGATGAGTTAAATAAGCTTTCAAAGGTCAGTCTTACCTAGAGAGAGGGTTTGGTTTGCTACTTAAACCAGAGGCCAGTGAAACCAATGACTTTGTTTTGGAAACCTGAAAGTGTACATGTAAGACTGCAGTTAAAAGAAGTGGCATTTTAAGGCGAAATAATAGATATTTGCAGAGAACAATACTGTAAGAATTCTGTGTTGAAAAAGAACAGTTAAGCCCCATAGTGCTGCCTTTTATATAGCTCTACATATACATAAAAAGGCAAATATGCATTCCAAAACAAGAGTTTCATAATGCCAAAATGTATTTGTTCATCCCAAAGTTCTATACAAACAACCACCTTTCTAATACACACCCTTCCAAGTTGTAAGCCCTCTTACAATTAATGCCTGTAATGCATATAATTTTTTTGTCTTTAGTTGTCATCTTGCTACAGCAGTGTCTGGCTGAGGCACTGCATTGCACAGATGGACTGAGGTGGCAAAATGAATACACCTGTGCCATTTGTTTTAGAGATCAAGGTGGACATGTCATTCAAATATAGAAAAGCATGCATTAAAACATTAAGTTGAGGGGTTTTTTTTTTCTTAAGTTTCAACAAAAACCTCCAGTTCCTTAAACCATCAAGACTTACTGGCAAGTCAAGAGAGAATGACTGTCAGTATTTGCAAGTCTGAGTGAATGAGTTACCTGAAGTGCAGATAACATATAATTATGAAATCAATTCACTATACAGTTCAGCTTTGCTTAACTTAAAATACATTGAATTGAAAACAACTGATTTTTCAAACAAACAGCAGGCCACTGGCCTGCCCAGTTGCGGATCTAGCAGGGTTCATAGCAGGTCAGAACTGATTAAACCCTTATGTTGTTTGTTCAGAATAAACTTACTTTTTTAGGTATTTTCTTTGCAGAAATATGCCTGGCATCTTCATATTCAACAATTGTAGTTACCTTAACTAGAAATATATTAGAAAGACAAGGAAAATAAAAGTCTCATGAAGAGCACAAAACACCACTTCAAACTCCCTTGTTTGAAGCCTATTTACCCACTGACAGCTACGTATCAGTTCTGCTATCTGACGGTCATTTGCCCGGGACAGAGTTCAAAGCAAACTATGTGTGTTCGTCACAGACACCGTGACACACTTAAAACCTTCAACCCTCACACAAAACAGACATTTCAATGGTAGCATCCTTCCTATTGCGTATTTTGGAGTATGAAGAGAAGTGGTATTTTCCTTACAAACCTCAATGGGCAGGAGGTCAAAGGGAACCCATGAGAATTAGGGGTGACTTTCCTAGCTCTTCTGCTATACTGTAAAGCACTGACAAGTCATTTAAATCTGAATTTATCACTGAAAAAGGTGAGAAGAGACAAAGGGCAGGAACTCTTCTCTCATGTTTTAAAAGTACCTCAACAGCAGCATAGCTCATGATTCTCTACACATGCTGGAGAGACCTGGATGTTATACTTCTAGTTATACACTTTTCCCCTCTTGTATCCTTCAGGCTTAACATTGGCTTCACAAATGCTCAGTTCAAATCAAGAAAAAAGATAACTTAAGAACTAAGCTATATATTAATGGATTAACTTGCCTTTTTTGCTGTTGGTCCTCACCAGTTTTGGATTTGGTATGTCTTCTAAAGAGCAGTCAGTCTAAGAAAAAAAAAAAAAAGTTTATCCAACAAAGCCAACAGATTTTGCCCGGTAATTGCATATTATCCTACAAAAGGCAGTGAAATAAAAGGTCATAAAAGAAAGCGACAGAAGCAGGATTGGCTAAACACCAGTTTATTTTTTCAGCAACACTGGGATTTCTGACTGCAGAAGATCCTAAAGCTTTAGGTAATGTTCATAACTGCACCATGGCTGGCTGTCTAGCTGTTTCATATTACCTTCTATTTAAACAGGCAGCCAAACAAAAGAATCTGTCTGAAATGGTTACGGCGGGGAGAAAAGGCTTCTATTCTGTAAGCTGTGATAAAATTTGAAAACACACTTACCACTGCAGCAGCAAGGGCCACTTCCTCCCCTCCTCGCAAATCTGTAACTCAAGAAAGTGTAACTTGTTTATATACTATTACTTGCATAATTATTATCTACAAATTCTTATCTTATGGGCTATGAAGCTGAACAAGTAATTCAGGATTATGGTTAAGTAGTTAACCTGAGCTAGCATATACATTGCATTTCAACAAGATTCAAGTCTTGTAGGATAGTCATTAAAATCTTAGACCATTTAGGTGTGTCTAATCTTTGAAAGGTACTAAGTGTAGTCACACAGTATATAAGCCAAAATCAAAGAACAAAAACCTCCATACATTGCGCTGCTGAAAGCTGATGCTTTTAGGCAGAAGTTGTCATGAAAGACATTCAAATACATACTCAGCAAAGGCTTACAATAAACTCTTCAAGAGTCTTAGGTTTGATCTTAGTGCAGCCCCTGCAATTGCCAGCTCCGAGGCGGATTCCAAACACATCAGTTCTCACCAGAATATACATCTGATGCTGACGGCTTAAACTGCTGCATAAATGTGAGGTTAATATTAAACTTGTTCACTCATCGCCACAGGTAAACAACTAGATGAGAAAGGCTCAGTAGTGAAAGACCTCAAATTAACAGAAAGATGAAATCATCTGTGTTTGAAATTAACAGGTTCAGATGGAAAGAAGTACTTATGTTTTTACGAAAATCCTGGACTTGTAATTGTGCCTTGTCTCTTCAGAATTTGAATAAGGTGACTTAAGAATACACATAAAAGACAGCTCCAGACTCTATACACGGTCACCTACTAACTCTATACTCCGTGTTACACAGAGGAGGTTGCAGAGGAGTCCCTACTGAGCGACTGCACCGTGACACCGCTGCCAGTCACCCTAAAGCATTCAGCAAGGCAAAGCAAACTTTTCATAAGAGTCAGCAAGCTTAGAGTTTGTCCTCGCATTAATCAAGGGTACATCATGGTCTAAAGATATCTGCATCCCTCGCAAATGTAAGACCACGAACACTTACTAAGCAAGTCCTTTCTTTTCATTTTCCTGATGGCAATGGGCATCTTCAGCAGCTCCACGGTAAACGCCTTCTCAGCTGTTTGCAAAAGCGAGCCAAGCTCTTTCTGCATTTCCTGGATATTTTCCTTGGCTTTAAGACAAAACAGGCTTTTACTGCCATATGTGTTACACATTCCCAAGTACAACCACAAGTAGCATGCATTAAAAAGACAGTTAGAACAGCGTTTTAACCGACTTGGGAGCCGGAGCTGCTGAAAGTCGCCATCAGACGCTCCTCAGGCTGACGGGGAACACGGTGCGGGCGGGAAACTGCGAGAGCCGCGCCTCGGACGCGCCCGAGGCGTGAGGGGCGGGCCGGGCCCGGGCCGCCTCCGCCATGGCGGGGGAAACGGAGCGGCT
>VZZY01019059.1:24225-51388 GCA_013400335.1 Eurystomus gularis | reverse complement strand
GAGCCGCCTCAGCACCTGCAAGGCCGGCGCCCCAGAGACGCGAGGCAGCCCCGGGGCCCTCGCCGCCGCCGCCGCCCCCCCGGCCCTACCCTGCTGGTCGAAGTCGCTGAGGAAGAGCGCGATGCGCTGATCCTTCTTCTCCTGGGAGAGGGCCCCGCGGTCAGGCTCCACGCCCGAGTCGGTGCTGCGCCGCTTGCCCGCGAGCTTCTTCAGGGGCATGGCTGCCGCCCCACGGGACAGACGCGCTGCTCCTCGCCCGGGAGGCTCTTGTAAGAGCGGAGGCTTCTCCTTCCCCTCCTCCCCCGGGGCCGGGCGGACACTCCCTCCGGGCGGCGGGAGCGGGCGGCCCCGCACCCTGTGAGGGGCTGCGGCTCTGAGAGGACCGAGAGGCCCCGGTCTGTGGGGCGGGAGCTGTCGGGGCGGCGGGGGAGGGGAGCCTGGGGGTCTCTCCTGTCGGAAGGGAGGGAGGGAAGGAAGGAGGTGCGGGAAGCGGTGAGGGTAGGAAAGTTGGTGTCCCTCGCCTCGGCGGTGCCCCAGGGATGGGCTTCGGCGCAGGCACAAAGCGGAGGCCCCCGCGTCCCGGCAGCAGCGGGGCAGGCGTGCGTGTGTCCACGGGCACGCGCGATTTGTCCTAGTGGAACGCAATTAATTGTGCCTTTTTGCTCATTGCTTTGAAGCGGCGGCTGCTGACCTCGGCACGGGAGGAGCTGCGGAAGAGCAGGTGACCGCTTCGTCCCGCGGGTGAGTAGTGACCGGCACCGGAGGGTGCTGGACGCAGGCCCGGGGCCGGGGCAGGCAGCGGCTGCGCTGCCAGGGCTCGGACAGGGACTGGGAAACCCTTCTGCTGCATGGGAAGGATCCTATTTCAGAGCTGAGGTTTGGGTTTAGCTGTTTTACTGCTGCTCAGCGTGTAGAATATGCAGTGCTTCAAAGCCAGTGAAGTGAATCACCTGTTCTGCCTGGTGCAAACAGTTATAAGTTGTCTAAATTCTAATCAGATGAAGATTTATTTGATAAACATGTAATAATGTGGAACATCATCTCCTTCCGTAGAGACATCCGAAACCCGCTGGGATGTGATCCTGTGCATCTTGCTCTAGGTGCTGTGTAAAAATGAATTTAGATAATGTTTTAAAACACTAGTGGTTTTCACACAGTAGTTGATGTTGCACGCTCTCTGAAGTTAGTAGCTTTTTCTGTGCATTCGTATGTATCTGGCACAGTAGTATCCTCCTCTACTGATCCAGACGGGACAGCCTACATCACTCAAAAAAAGCTGTAAAAATCTGACTGACAATTCATAATATAACCATTTCCTATCAGACCACGTTCTTGTTTGTAAAACAAATGACCTACCACACCAAAAAACAGGTAAATGTTTCTGCTCCAGAAAACACTCAAATACTTCATACAAAGAAAAGAGCAGCCCACTTCTGTCTTTTTTTTAGTGGTGCTGGCATATGCATCTATGTTTAGGGAAGCATGACTAGCTTCCCTTGTCCTAAATTTCCTTTTCTTTTGAATTACCAGACAAACACCACTAAAGTCATTCTGAGGTGTCACTGCGAGAAAACAAGATCGTATTGCTTTGTAAATTTAATCTCATACAAGCCCTGTAAGAAGTTTTTAAAAAAGGAAACAACCAACAATACCAAACAGACCCCTCACCAAAGCTTTCAGGCCACAGTTGATCAGCTTTAACTGAAAGAATTCTGGCTTGCTTAACTCCTGGTTACAACTCCTTACATAAAAATATTAATTATGAGCATAAAATATGCCTAAGACCATCTCTATGTACAGTTCTGCATTGGTAGGGAATAGTTTTGTGATAAGATTGACAAATTTCAAGTCCATAAATTGGAGTGATGCAGAAATTAATGATCTCGTACATGGATTAAAGTAAATACTAGTTTGAACATTAAGCTAAATGCGTCATAGTGAAATCCAGTAAGTGTTGCTTCAATGACAGAGGAAATGGAGAACTATTATGTTGGGTTTTATTGTTTGTGCTTTATTATTTGGAAGTCTCATACGTCTGAAGTACCATTATAAGGAGCACCTGTAGGAAAATCAAACTTAGAAGCATGCATTTGAAAGTAAGGATTGCCTGTTATTAATGAAATATTTCAAAGACATTGAAAATAAGCCCCTTTTCTTAGCTTTACAGGATTGTTCCACAAAAATGCACATTAACCTTATCACAGTACATACAAATATTGTGGATGGACAACAGAAATCACCACCCTTTCATATGAGATGCATTAAGAACAAATTGTTATCCCTTATAATGTCAGGAACGTAAAAGGCACCATAATAGAGTGTTTAGAAAAAAAACTCAGTTTATGCCATTATATTTTGATTTAAAATTGTAAGAACTGCTGTTCTGACTTAAAACAAAAATCCTTTCACACCTGTAAATTATCATTAGAAACTTGTAAACCTTTACATTTTTCCAGAAGTATCAGGTGCAGATGCAAGGCAAATATAAAATCTATTGAAGTATTAGATTACAAATACTACCCCATGAAAAAGTTGTAGTTACAAAAATATAAAAAAATATTCTAACTCCCATTGTTAGATCTTAGCTTCAATCTACACTGCATTACGAGCCCAAAGCCAGATCTGATTTGGACACATTCCTAGAATTGGAAAGTGCTGTTTGTCTTATTTTTACATCAATATTCTGACCTTTTACTACAATTTTGCTTTCTGGATTTGTTTTATTAGTGCATATTAAGGATGGCAAGTGGAGAGTGCTAACAGAGAAAAGGTTGTATTTATCAATGGATAGTAGCAACATAAGTGTTCTCAGTCTGCTGTCCTCCAAGAAGTCCATTTCTCCAAGGATAAAAGTTGGGTTTTTTCTCCCAGCTCCCATAGTGACTTTGTGTAGCAGCGTGCTGTTTTCACTGATGAACCTGTGACTCCTGGCAGGTGATTAAGTACTAAATTCTTCTCCCAGACTTCAGCTAGGAACTGTGAGAAGTACACCAACTGCTAATGCCATGCCATAGCCTAGTAGCTGCTGTTACAAGGACAATTACTGGCAACATCTCTTGTCTTCCACACGTAATAGATTGGCACAAGCTTTATCTATATGGTGATTCTTTTAGCCCTTGATTTTAGGAACCTGGATCAGCATAGGATGTTGAACCAGCTACAAAGGCAGGCTAACAAACTGCCTGATTAAAATGAGTTTACTTCTAAATAATAACTTGAAATAATGACTAGATTAAATGAGATATTCTTAATGAATAAATTCTGTAAATGTGGAGTCTAAGCCTGACAAATGCTAATGCTTTCATGGCTGAATACTGGAAGTTATGTTCCTTCAGTCCTTTATCAGTGCTAGCAGAAGGTGTTCAGCTTCCAGCTCTAGAGAAGCAGAAGCCTTCTTTTGTTGTGCAGGGAAACATAGATTAACAGAATAATACAACTGTACTCCTAGACAGCAACCTGGTTTAGCTGGGTTTTAGACAAGCACTCAGGCTCATTCAGCCAGCAGTATGACTGTGAAAGATTTAAGAGTGAGCAATACTATCATTATCTTTATGCTTGGTGCAAGACATTCTCCTTTAAATACCTTTTCTCCTTCATTAGAAGCTACCCTCAGCATTTCTCCTGGTAGCAACATTTGTTAGTCCTTGCCAGTTCAAGCTGAATTTTGGCCAATTAACGGGTCTCTGAGTCATGTGCTTCCAAACAAATGTTCCGCATAGGTAAAGCAATTCTGAAATAGTGTTGTATCTTACCCTACTTGAAAGGATTGACAATACTCGCATCTATTTTGAAAGAGTAACTTAGTATTTTCCATGTCTATAAACAATGTGAGTTAACAGGAGACTCATGGAGTTGTTATGAGAGGAAGTGTTCAGTGCTCTTATTTTATGCTGGATAATGTGTTGAATAGGATATGAATAAGAAGCTAATTTTCCTCATTATGTTTCAGTTTCATAAAAATAGGGTTCAGGCAGACACCATGTTCATTCCTCTGATCAAAACTGTATATTAGATTATGCTGTGATGGCAGGATTTCTTTTTGACAGAAGTTCAAAGGTATCTGCACACATCTGCCAAAGATTTTTTTTTTAAAATAAGCATACTGTACCTATGTGCTTAATCAGATTTGGAGAACACTTCATACTTAACAGCAACAAAAATAGTTAAACCAAACAATAGCTATGATGTAGGCTTTTGAAGTTTTGTTTAGTAGAATTTTAAAATTGGAAACATGTTTTTAGCTAAAAATCGCTCTTGGCATTTCTGCTTTGTGAAAAAAAAAAAAAAAAAACCACACACACAACAGTAGTAATTTTAATGAGCAACTCCCTTCCCCAACCTGTTGAAGCAAAAGTATATGAATGTAACTTGCAATCAAGGCACAAAATCATTTACTGACTCTTCTCACTGCTTTCTTCACATTCTCCCCTTCCCCCTAAAAGAAAAGTTGGTTTAACAAGGTCTTCCATACTGGATGTTAAATTTAATAGTCAAATAAGTTGTAGCAGTATCTGAGATTGGTTCTATCTATTTTGAATTTAGTTAAATTAGATGAACAGCACATTCTCAGCACATCTTTGTTCATTTTCTGCATTTGCCTTGAAGGGGAGGGGTTGAGGGGAAAAAGCCACAGTAGTTTCATGCGTATTTTTCAAGAAACTTTATGTGGAAGTCTTTCACTTTCTCCAGTAAGATCTTCAGCTTCTCAACTGGAGGGAGAATGGTCATTCTGAAAAATAGTATTTAAAGGAAGAAAAAACCAACCCATATTATCTTCAAAATATACTAAACCGATCTTTGCACAGATCTTGATTAATCTCAGGGCACAGCTAGTAATGTATTAATTTTAATGTCTGTTTTGATGTGATTCTCTTATTTTCTGCATTTATGCTTTAATTGAACTATATTATTAAACTAGAGTTTTAATTGGCTAATATACAGGAATTCAAGAATTGTTCGTTTCTGTTGAGTGATAAAGAAGGTTATCAGTAAGAAATAACAGCAACTCAGTGTCCATTTTTGGGGCAGTTAGGCCAAGTTTTTTGAGCTTTAGGGGCAGGCAGTTATGAATAAATGTACATTTCTTTTTTAGTTGAAGATTTAATTCAGAAGCATTAAAACAGTGCAACATCCCACACTGCAGTTTTTAGTCCCTTTTTTATTTCTTCTGCATAATCTGAAAATCATGTTGAGCACGTGTGCAAGACTGTATGCAAGACTACAGAACAAAATGATTTTCACACGCTGATACAGGAAGAGGCTCACACTAGCTTTTCCCTGCGTGCACCCAGGTATCTAATCAGTGTTGCAGAACTGTCATGGCTAAAGGCTCTGTTATGTTGCTTTGGACTGAACAAGGCTAAATTCCATGATAAATTCTAGCTATCAGCTATTTACTCCAGTTGGAGTAAAGTGCTGTTTATTGAAAGCAAAAGCAATAGAGTTATGTTCACAGTTTTGGTATTGGAAGATTTAGTCCAACATACTGTTCTGGTGAAGAGATTCAGTGTGTTTAAGGAGCAGATTTATAGGGAGGATACTGCATCTTTCCTACAGTTTCTCGATATGGAAACACTGTTTAATGCCCCTCAGAAGAAAGCAGGGCAATTTTTGTAATGCTTTAGCCAACTTTACGATTAGAGTATAAGCTATTATTATTGTTTGTATTTGTGGAGAAGCCATTTCACGTCAGTGTATAAAAATAGAATAAAACTATGTCAGCAAGCTGTGAAAACACTGTAAAAACCTGAATAGCTTATCTCACAGACCACATCTTTGACCTAGCTGTTAGTCTACAGAAAATGTCCAGCAGAAAGTGAGACAAAATAAACTGAAATTAAAATCCTTAAATTTTATCAGAAGAGAAAGTACTGCGATGGTGCTTAGCTTGTTACACTTAATTTGATTTTAAACAAACAGAAACTGTACCTGAAATGGTAGCTTCCTTCTCTTTGGCCAAATCCACTTCCAGGTACAACACATATTCCAGTCTCTTCCAGAAGTTTCATGCAATAGAACATATCAGGTGCCATTTTATGAGCCTAAGAGAATGGATACTTTGGAATTACTGAAGTAAAAATATTCCAAGTATATAGAAGTTCATGATTGCTTTTCTTCCTGAAACCTTACCTTACATTATTAGTTTCTTATTCTATTTACTAAAGAAGAATAATTGCTAATGGGACAGTTCGCACTATGAATTAAATAGAAAAAAAACATGGAGAAAGAAGGCTGAAGAACCTAAACAAAACAGTCACTTCAAATGAAAGTTTTAGATATTCTGCTTTTCTTCTTGACTTCCTTGTAACTTTTTGTCAAGTCACAAAACTGCACTTAAAAAAACCTAAGCCACTGACATTTGACAAGATGAAATTAATTTGAGAGCTGTGTGTTCCAGTTCCGTAGGCAGTTACTATTTTTTTCCCCTGAATTACATGCTGCCTAGAAAGGCCTCTGATTAATAACTATGGAAGTTCTTAAATACATGCAGGTTATATGCCTAATCAAATAATTAGCTGAAAAACAGCCCTATTTTTGTCCTCAGCTGTGCTGATAAAATTCCCTTTAAAAAAGAGTATTACATGCTAGGTAATGGAGCTCCGGTTAGGAACACAATGACTTGTCGTTTTGTAATATAGCTTACCGTCCCAAACACAAAATGTATGGTACAGAAGTAACATTTGTAAGGAAATCTTCCTTCCTCTTTCCCACACTTGCTGAATGGGGCTTCTTTTGCCGGGTCAGCAGCACACTGCCATTCACAATCCCTGTCACACAGGCTGGCCTGCCTAACCTAGGCATGGACAGCAGTTTGGAATTTGTACAGCTCCAGCTACTTGCCCACCCTGTGACTTAATTTATTTAACACTGACATCCTTGGGTAACATTCTCAACCTGGAAGCCTTACGACTGGGATGAAATGCTCTGTTTTGTTTTCCTTTCTTAAAATAAAGGTCATGTTATATTTAAAGTTATAAGTAGTCAATGAAGTACTGCTTTTGTAACTTCGTGAGCTTACTGTATCTCTGGAATAAAAATTCATTGTTAGAAGCGGCAGGGACAAGTGTGTGAGGTTAAAATGGATTGGGGTAAAAATGACTGACTGACCTTTGCTTCCTCAATGGCTTTGGAAGGAATAAAGATCCGTGGGAAAGCATACATAGCTCCCTGAAGTGGATTGCAGTGAATTCCTGGTACCGTGTTAAACATGTCTTCTGTTAGTTTGGCTTTTTTAGCAAGATTGTTCAAAACAGACTCCTTCTCCTGTTTAAAAGGAAAGTGTTCAGTTTGACATATTTGAGTGGCAGCAGAAACACCAGAGAAAACTGATGCTTCAGGAAGTCTTCCCCAAATTAAAACAGTTTTAGGGCTTTGCTGAGCTGTTAGGGCAAACAATGTTCCTAATTCCAGTCATGTGCTTAAAGACAGCAATGCAAAAAGGCATTAGCAGGATACAACTACAAAGTGTTGTAAATAGACAGTAACCTGCAGACATCTCTTATCTGTATGCCCTCTTCTTACACTCCTCTTTCTGAGCATCCACCCTTGGCTATTTTTAGAGACCGTGTTAGTTGAACCTTTAATCTGACTCAATACTGTAATTTCTTCAGCTGGATTCAGTTTCATTTTTGCAAGTAAGAAACTATATGTGTACTTTAATACATGTTGTTCTGTGCATAGAGGCACTGGATACCTAAGAACAATGCCAATTTTTTAACTGTATTTGAGCTTACATTCCTGTTTTGATTTTAGTAAAATCTTATCTATTCTGTCATACTAAACAGAGGAGAAAAGTTGCATTTATCAGCAAGAATGCTGATTTGATAGTGCCACCTTAGCTTTTTTTGGCTTGTAAACAAAGGAGCTATAAGAGGAATAAAATGTATTTTTAAAGGTAGTCATATTGAGTTAATTTAAAATACCCTGCATAGTTCTGTAAATTGGTGTTATTACAGGATTGTCCAAGAAGAAAGGAAAGAAGTCTGGTCTCTTTGCATATTTTGAGTTCACAATACTTAGGAGAGGTTTAGGAAATGCACAAAAAAGCAGGCATGTTATTGCTGACCTTTATGAACTGGGAGTACGATTCTTCTCCAGGTATTGGAGGATTCACAACAATATCCATTGCTGCTTGTCCTGAGACTGGAGGACAAAGGCGAACAGAAAGCAGCTTAACAAGCTGTCCTTTAATTTCTGGGTGCAAGTTAATGACCTCCATGTAACCACCTCTGTAGCCACATCTGTTATTAAAGTGAACAGAAAAGAGCAGTTAACCTCAAGTGTATAAATACTGGAAAAGCAATGAAAATAACTGCAGAAGTGGAAAGGCAATTAATGAGAATCTTACGACATGTAACATAAAGGTTGTTGAAACAACTGCTATACTGATAATGTTTGAAGATGGAACTAAATGATATGTCATTAAGCCCTAGTATCCCATACAGAGAAAATTGTTTATAGGCAGCTTCCCTGTTAAGCAAGTTAACAATTAACTTGGATTGTTTGCTCTTCATAACAAGAGCATATGGCTGTAGCAGCATTCATTTAGTCAGAAAATTCTTTTTCTTCCATCTCTTCCTCCCCAAAACAACAAAACCTAAACATTTGTAATCTCAAATGTCCCAGTGATTCTCGAGCTGTTCCCTTTAATGTTGGGGACCATATTTTCCTTTATCACAAGTCTGGTTTAGGACTGTAGGATTTCACCCTTGTGGAACTAAGGCATTAGGTGTCTGAATTAAATACATGTATTATTAGATATTTTGAAAACCACTGAACTAGTCCATTGTTCTGTGCTTTAAATGCTTGTTTTTCTTTTCTTGATCATTTTTAGCTACAATTAATAGAAGACAGTGTATTACCTTCAGGTCACTAACATGAAACGTCTGTCCAACCAGATTAATGAGGAAGATGAAATAAAAAAAAAACAACTAAAGCAGACTTACTCGCCCATGTATCCCTTAGAGGTGGAGTGAAAAGAAGCCAGCTCAACATTGTTATAGTACTCGGGTCCCATCTCATACAGAATCTTTTTGAAAGAATGAAACTGGCATCCTTCAGAGTACACATTGTCCTGGTAAACCTGAACAGTCAGAAGACATTAATGTGCTCTGTTCCCCCAACTAGGGATAAAAGATGGCCTTTCAGAGAGCCAGATCTGAACTGAAGAAACAGTGGTTACACTCAAAACTTCAAGTCACTAGAAGACACAAGGTTCTTTGTTAAGTAATAGTTACAGTAATGATACACTTGATTGCATTTGGCCATACTTAATAGTTTAGCCTTTGGAAGAACAGTGAGCTTCTTTGTGTAGTTTAACCTTTACTTGTACGTTTAAATTGATTTCCTTCCTTTTCTTTCATTTGAAGTGGACCAAGTATCACATAGGTTTTTAGGCCAGTTGCAGCAAAGTTCCTCCTTGTGTCTCTTTCCTTGTGTCCCCTACACTTTCTCTGTAGTTCAGATCAAGCCATGTCTCGTATTAATCCTCTGATATTAAGAATTTTGCATGTTTGTTCATGTCTTAATATGATAACAGAGAGTCTGTTCCATGTGCTTAAAAAGTACCAGTACCACACATGGAACAAAATTACACCTCGCGTACTCCTAGCAGTGCTTTTGAGAGAACAGAATATTCCATTACCTCATCAGCCAGAAGAAAAAGTTTCTCTTCCCAAGCAAAATGTATTACATCTTCAATGCACTTTCTGTTTTGCACCTGTCCTGTAGTTTAATTTTTAAAGCAAGAAGAAAGTTAGTGGAGCATATATATATGTATAACTCTTTTCACCAGACCTAGTTAGACTACTAGCTTTTCAATAAGATATCCTTCTTTCTCAGAAAAGTGCTATTGAATTTTAGAATTAAATTCATTGTGAAATTAAGGAACATTTTTGAAGGAGTTGTGGTTCAAGATAACTTAGTCCATCTCGAGCAAAGAAGTGTGAGCTACAGTAATCAATCAACTTACTAAGAGTACTCAGTGTGTAACTGATCATTTGAAATACTCACATGGATGATGGTTAAGTGGGAGCAAGTTTCTCATTAAACAACCTCGAATACTCAAAAATAAATTCTTCTGAGCAAGCCAGTGATTGCCACTGAGTTCAGAGTCTATCTGTAGTCATTGTTTCTCAGATGCAAGAGGCTATAGGCCACGTTAGAGACAAGATCTTTGATAAAAACCAAAAGTGACTGAAAGTCATTCCACAAGTTTGCAAAAGTTCAGTGGAAGCAGTGGCTTCAAGTGGGATCCAGTGAAGTGAACCTGCTCCCTCCTCTCTTCTCAAATGCCTGGAGTTCAATGATACTGAAAATGTTTCTAAAAGTATGATATACTGTCCTGCTTAGAGCACTGATCTCTAGAATTCAGCTTTACATATTTGATAGGTATTTAAGATTTGTCAAATGAATGAAAAAGGAAAAAAAAAAGGGTCTTAAGCCCCATCCATTAAACAACATTGCTACAGACCTGTGGGATTTCCGGGGTTGATGATGCAGAGGACTTTTGGATTGCAGTATGCCTTAGCTTCATTCAAGGAACGGCGAAGTTCATTCACATCTAGAGCCCAGCAATTTTCTTCATCCAAATAGTAGTTCACCTGGATAGCATCTAGTTCAGATATGGCTGCTGAATATAAGGGATATTGTGGTATAGGGATCATCACTCCTGTTCGGGACTTTCCACCTCCTGACACCAGGATCTTTAAAATTGTCTGGGAGAAAAGTAGGAATTTAAAAAAAAAAAAAGTCACACACCCGAATTAATAACGCACTCTACAAAAGTTAGTGGTCTTCCTCCTTAAAAAATCTAGAGTTAAGGTAGATTTCTATTCCAGAAGCATACAGCAATTTTCTCCTATTATTTGTTTCTCCAATTATTTCTCCAATTATTTATTTCAAGTGAAGTTACTGGCCGAGTGGGGATGTTCTAACTCAGCTTGATGGAATTCTTCTGCATGTCCTGAGCATGTCTGATCAACTGCAGAATGTAGGGAAGGCATTCTGAGCACAAGGCTAGAGGGAAAGTTGGAAGTGGGAATATCAAGATCATTATTTTTCTGCTGTGCCCAGTCCTAAGCAAAGAAGCCTCAGCTAGCTGATGCTTGCTGCCTTCTACTCATTTTATCTCACTAAACACAAGGGGCCAATAAATAAAACCAGAAATTAGAACTTGGGCCTGTGGAGGTTCTCCTTTGGAACAGAGAGAGTTTTAGATTACAAGCAGTTGTGGCCAGGTGGGAACAAAGCTAGGGAATCACATTATAATTTCATTTTCAAGTAGTAGAAGATACTAAAAGCCTGCATGTCTTGGGATGGAAACCTAATGTATCATATGTAGTTATGCCCAGAAAATACAGACCAAAAGGTGATGCTTGTGCTAAGGTCAGTCCAGAGGATTCACCTGTGCCCAATGGCTGTGTGTTTGTGTGTGTCTCTGTGTAGGCTTTGTCCGCATGAACTAAATAAAAGAGTGCATTTGGTGCAGGAAGGGGAGAGATTTCTTGCCTTTTTAATCAAGCGAGAACTCTGAAGTACAGGTGCAATCAAAGCAGGCATCCTTATCAACATGTAATACATGCTGTAAAACCAAAAATACCTCTTCAGCTATAACAGCAGTATCCTTTTAACTTTCTCATTGGTTCTAGAATGAAATCTGCCTTTCTGTGCCGCTCATCACATACTAACTCAGCTGCTAAGCTAATGATTTATGATCGACATAATTTTGTACCCCCCACTAGTTTAAAAATACTAAGCATCCAAAATGTATAATCAGGACCAAATGCAAATTAAAAAAACTCTTTTAACACCTTCTTGTCCCCCAGGTTATGAAACAATAGTTGTTTTATCCTTGGAAGTGCCAAATAACAGGACTCATTGTACTGCTGACTTTTCATCACTGGTGAAATCCATAAACATGGTAGATCTGGTATGCTACACTGCCGTTCCCAAGGGGCTGCCAGTATAACCCTTGGCATCATCAACTCTGGAAAGCCAGTTCACTAAAGACATCTGGAGAACTGTTCATGTCAGAACGCTGTCATTCGCAACTCTGCCGCTAGATGTCATTTAAAAAAAACCCTGAACTTTTACAAACAAGCTATGAAAGGTTGTCTTAATAAAAGCAAAGAGCTGCTGGTTGTTGTAATATCAGTAACTGTGTTTGTGTAAAGGAAGAATCTAATGGAGACATTTATTTCTGTCTTAAATGAATACCACTTTGAACCTTGCTTGAAGCCAAAACTGGAAGCTTTTCTCAAACAAGCTGGCTACTGAAATAGATGTTTGGGATTTTCACCTGCATTGATCTGCACTAGCAGAGAGTTTTCTAGGAAGAACTGCTGCTGACACTTTTTACCTCCGAGATCATTCCCTCTCTCTCTGCTGCTGATTCATACACTCAAATCTTAAGTGCTTCTCTGTCTTAGCCACTGACACTATTATTTAGTATGACTGATCTGAACCTCCTAAATTGATATTTAGGCACCCATGTATTTTATACTGCCTTTATAGTGGTACAACTTAATGTATATTAAGGGACTTTGTCTCCATGCGCCTGTTTCTTAGCTGGCATCTTACATCCACATAACTGGGTGTATTGAGAGATCCATGTGATGTGACTTCAGTATCAGTGAGGTCAAACTCACAGGAGTTTGTGAGACCAGATGTTCAAGAGAGATCTGTATTTCCAAAGGTAACTGATAAATTATACCAAGAAAAGACAGGTTTAATTTTAACACTTACAGCAATACCATCACTTGCCCCCGTGGTAAGATATATGTTATCTGGATCTGCAGGAACCCCTCCATCTCTTCTTTTAATATATGAAGCAACATCTTCACGGATGCAATTTATACCTTGACTGGCACTGTACGATCCTGTGAAAAATAGAGCGTGGAATGAGAATTAAGTACAATAAACATCAGATTTTCTCTTTACTAGCAAAGCTCCTGAGCTAGTATTGTATGAAGTAGTTTGTATATATGAGGGCCTTGGATCCCCAGGATTGTTTTTTTTCTTTTCAAGGACTAGGAAATGAAGTTGGTTTGTTCATAGAAAAAAAGAATTCATTTGGAATTAGACAAATATAATAATAATAATAAAAGAATATACTGGACTGGTATAAGGTAGGATTTAAAGGCTACTTTGGAAACTGGGATAGCAATCCCATTTTGACTATCCCCCACTTGCTTGCTTTATGTTGAAAACTACTTCAGAATGTCAACCAACACCTATTTAAGTAATGGGAACAAGGAACAGAGGTAGCATGTGCAATACAAAGGAAAATAACTTCTTCAAATCCATGACAAAAAGTAAGATTTCTATTTGCAATATGAAAATAACATACTACCATTTTCTCCCACAGTCTGAAATCCCCCCAGTCCTAAACTGCTTCTCTCTCCTTCCACAGCATCTCCCACAACCACTTTTCAGCTACTTGTCGCGGAAACATCCAGGATCACACCAATCTGTAAGCCGCAGGTGCAGTTTACACAGCACAACTAATAATCTTAAATAAAGTAACATGTTAGATGCCTGTGTGCATCATTGCAACAGATAAAGAGTAAAAATAAGCCTAAGCCAAGGTGAGGAATGGGTTCAAGCTCTGAAGCCTAAGAATGATGGACAATGAAGTGACAAGTGTACATCTAATTTAGAACACTGTCATGAAGCTGCAGAATCTTCTTTGCTTGTTGGGTGGAGTGGAATAATTGTGCCTGACTTAACTCTCATCACTCAGTTATATGTTAGTAGTCTGCCTGGTAATAATTCTGCAAAAGTGTAATTTATAAAGACAAAGAACCTTTGCAAGTACTGCACAATTTCATGGGACAAAATGGTAAATCAGGGCACAAAGTTCCCTGATGTCCTAAACATTTACTTTTACAGGAGTAAAAGTTATATTGGATCTATACATGGGTCTTTGACCACAGATAGGAAGCTGCTGTTAAAAGAGAACAAACCTAAGGTGTCATTTTATCTTGTTCTCCATTGAGGACTGAGTCCCATGAGCCAATGAGGATATACCAATGATTGGAATTCAATTTTCAGGTCTTCTACAGTTAATTGTACTCGATAGCTTCAACTTGAACCCCAGTGTTTGTACGGTGGGATGCAAATAAATAAACCCAACCCAAAAAGTTGCATGGGCATATATTTGACACTTTTATATGTAGGAGAGGGGTAAATTTCTCAACTGCCAGGGAAAACATGACAGTTATCCCACATGCAAAGGAAATGATATCAAAGGAATCCCAAGAGTATTTGAACACAACAGAAGTTGAGCCTTCATACCTGGTCTGGGAGTAGCAAGACTCAATACTATGAGTACAGATTTGCCAAGTGAACGTTCATTGTAAGTGAGGTTATCCTAGTTCACATCCAGAGATCATGACGTTTCTATTAAGTTTGCAATTAATACATTTAAATAGGCCAGTCTAGAAGGGACTACAGTGCTTCAAATAGCTTGACCATATGTAATGAAGCCACTTCTGTGTTGGATTGACACATTTTTTGAAAAGAAGGTTTTATAAGAACACAACGCAGCACTTAAAGCTACATGAAGGGATTGGTTTTTCACTTCGCTTTTTCCCAAGAAAGCAAATTTCTCCTCAGCCATGAAGAGAACAGCACTAAGTTGGCAGACTACCAACAAAGTGAGTAACTTCCATTCAGCTACACCTCCACTTGCCTCAGACTGCATGTTTATGGAGTACTCTCAGAGGCTGATAAGCAACTGAGGCCAAGAGAAGGGGCTGATAAATGATACTGGAGACAGGCAGAGTGGAGACAAGGTATAAACCAGTACAGCAGATCAGTGAGGTCTACACTGGTTTTTGTTTTCAGGAATTCAGAGGGACAGTTGTTCTTGGTACGTAACAGGAAAAACCATTTAGACTCCAGTTACCTACAGAACTCCAATTTATCTACAGAAATTAAAAGGGTGTGTTCAGAATGATCATCTTATTTGCATATTGCAACGGTTTCAGGCCTGCTTCCTCAGTGTCTGCTGGGCTAATGCAAAATACTTGAAATATGTGATCTTCTATGAAAAGGGAATTTTGCACAGAGGCAACGTATTTCTGAAATATCACACAAGGCTGAATTCCTTTCATTTCACTCCAGCATGGAGCCGAGACCCAGAATTCCAAGAACTCTCACTATGTCCCTGAATTTGAAAATCACTACAAAGAAAGAGTGAGGCAACATTCAGATGTATGCCGAGTAACTCTTACATGCCAACTAGTACTACATGGATTAATTGTTCCAAAGTGAGCCAGGAAAGGAATTCATGGGGCTAGAGGAACATCTTAGTTTTGATAAATGTATTTTTAATGGTCTACCTATAGAAACAAAACCAATGCAAAAAAGGTGAAGATAAAATACATTCTGTTTTAGGCTGTGTTGTTAGGAATAGTCCAAGGCTGAAATACTGCTAACATGAGGACTATTTAGGTTTTGTTTATTTTGTTAAGTTTCACAGTACCTACTTTCAAAACATGCCAGTGCAAATAGGCATTACAATCACAAAGGTTAAGAAATATGCCAATTACTCGAATACATACTCTGAAATGTCACTGTCAGCCTACCTGAAAGAAGGTAATTAGGTGTGCCAGTTTCTTTGCTGTACCCAGTAGCTGTAACACTATCTGCAGAGCAAAACTTGTAGTGGCATTTTCACAGTACAGTTGCTAGACGATAAAGAATGTTAAAAAACCTATCTCGGCTAAGTAAAAAGCTACCACCTTTCAGCTGTGTAGCTTTCCCTTTGCAGAGCGTTACCACCTTGGTACCTGAGGGTCAGTTCATATCCTGACAAACATATTTGGACTGGTGGGTGCAAAATTAAGATACAGGACTGTGAACTGGATCACCTAAGATGGACATAAATTGTCAATGCCATCATTCCAGGGACAGTAGACTCCTTGGCAGAGAAACATCTAGAGACGGTAAAATTGTAAGCAGCCCCACCTAGGCTTAGCTGTTGGAGCCCACGATTAACAGATGTCATAAGAACAGTGACAAAGCTTCACTAGTACTCTCTGCCACTTAGTTTTCTCATACAAAAAGCTCAGCGTTTTGTTTAGGGTTATGACTAGATGTTACTGTGGTGAGGGCTTCATAACCGTGTAATCCTCATCTTGTCCTCTTCTATGACAGGTCTCATCAGAAATTTGCACTGTCACAGTTTCTCAGTAGGGAACACTGTGAGCTTTCCCTCTATCATTTTGCCCTAGACCATCTCCCATATGACTTCTAATTATATGAAACATGATTAAGAAATTTCAGCACTGCAGATATTGAAACTAACTTTATTGATTCTAATACCAACAGGAGCAACCAAAGCAGATGCTTACCTAAGCTGTTTCCTCCACAACCCTGCAAGATCCGTCTGGCTCGCTTTTTGGCATCTTCTGGAAAACTTGGGCTGTCCAGCAGGTTTGGGTATGTACACAGTGCCACTACCTAGAGTGCCAAGAAGATGTAAATTGGCCACTTCTCAATGGTTATTTTAAGTTGATAATATTACTGTTAACTTTCGTTGGAAATGAAGATCACAAATACTAGCTGATTTAAAACAAGGATTATTGATTAAGAGTTTGCAGTTGTTTTTTTAAGGGTAGTGCTTACAAAAGTGAAGAAACCTTATTGAGTTTCATATTCTGATGATGAAAACAGTAATAGAATTATGAACTATTTATTTTACGGACAGTGAAGATTGGAGTCCAAGTGAGCTATGCATAGTGCAAACACAGTAAAACACAGTTCATTATTCATATGTTCTCTCTAAACAGCTCTGTCTTTCACTCTTTGTGTATTACTAGCCCACTTTATTGACAAGAAATGCAGAGTTTAAATATAGAGCAAAACTGAGAAATACGATCAAATTTTGAAGTCCCAGTTGGATGTTCTAATAACCCTTCCCCAAAATAATGTACAGTTATTATTAATTTGAATTTGTGGGAAATATTTAATTGAAAAAGAAGTGGTGATATAGAACATAGTAAAAGTAGAAACAGGACCTAGTAGGATTAAGTTTATGAAGGAACTTAAGACACAAAGAATCTAGAGGTCTTGGATGAGATCAGCTTAATTTGTTCAGTCTCTCTCTCATTTTTATGCTCACATGGTGTAATATGGATAGGCTGTTGTCATCTTGTGGGACAACGGCTAAAGAATTAGTCCATGTGCGCACACAGTCATGGGGAGAAAGGATTTCTCATTTACCCAGTGTTTTCTTTAATAACGTCTGAATAATTTCTAATAAGCTCTGATCTTCCTAGTTTGCTGACAGTTTGCTGTATAGTTCAGTTTTAGAACGTCATCACCCGCACCCCCAGTTTGATAGGGCTTTAGTTTGTCCTGGAACTCTGTGAATTTACAATATTACAGACTGAGGATTTTGTATGTGTGTATAAGGGATGTTCAGTAAATAGCAACATACTAGTTTTAAACCTTGCTTTGTGTTCTAGAAACAATACACAATGTGGATTCTGTTTTAGTCTTTCCTAAAAGTTAACCTATCAGTTAGCATGCCCAGAGGTAAAATGGGCAAAATCAGCAAGAGTACAACCAGTTGCACCCAACTGCATGCAGATCTTCAAGTATACTGTCAGATGGAGAAAAGCATCTGCTTTTTTCTTTGAAGACAACCACTTGATTTTTTCAAGTGCATTATTGATAATGATTATGCTGACTGATAACATAGGAGAAGCAGGAGGAAAAAGTATGAATGGGAAATGATCTGAAAAGTAAGGAAAGCTACTGTGTTGAAAGAGGACACTCGGCAAGCAAGGTGTAGGACTTCATCTCAGAAATCAAAATTTGTAATTCTTTACAAAAGAACTATTTTAAGTGTAAGTGAGTCTGGGGAATCATTTATACTAATACACACATCAGACAGATTTTAAGGCATTCTTGGTAGTCTAATAAAAAATCAAGAATAATATTTTATAATATTCTTACTTGACGGAGGAAGGTGATTGGCCTCTGTCCCATTGCATGTGCATCTCCAATGTTGGCTTTAATTACTTCAGTGAAAGGTTTTTTGATTCCCTGAAAAGAGATAATTCACAATGTATTGTTAGGGCTGAAGTAGATGATAAAGAATTATTTTTTGGTATCTGTCATATGGCTGTAACTAAACAGTGCCTGATCTCAGAACAGATAGAGTGTTTAATGTAAATCTTAATGCATTTCTGATACAATACTGCCAGTCAATCTTAAATGCTTTACAGAAATTATGCTATGACACGTTTTAAAATGATAGGCTGGCTTTTTTTTCCTGCTAACTAAACTAACGTATTGACTTGCCTAGAAACTACATGTTGAAGTAGAAAAGATGAAAAAGAGGGATTTTGAATTGTCAGTATTAGAGCAACTTGTTTGATACACCTAAGGGAGGGGAGGATCAGTCAAGAAGCTAGAAAGATTTGAGGACATTTGAGAAATCCACCAGCAAAAGAAACCTCAAGACCTTTAGTACTTTTTAGAGTAAAAAGAGTAAAGATACTACTTGCTTATTTATTTTTTATTTAGATTAAATATTCATTTCCTGGTGACCCCAGTTTTCCACATACAGATGTTTTACAATGTGTGTCGTAGTGAGTTCTATACAATAAACAGCAGAAGTGCTAAATAATCACCATGAATATTTGAAATCTTCCTAATCTCTGATATCTGAATAGACAGGCACTTTTCCTGGGAGGAACTGAGAACAGAGGGAAGGCAGTTGATGACTACTGATTAGCAATCACAGCTCTTTAAAAAGCAAAATAAAATAAGGGACAAAAGGCAAGGAACTGACTGGTAGAAAAAAACACCATTGATTTAAATAAAGATGAACGGAAAGTAGAGGCCAACTTTACAAGAAGAATAAATGAGGTAGGCAGGAACAAATTTATAGCTTTTCTAATGTATATTTAAGTATGAGAGATAGTAGGGAGGCCTTTAACAGTGACAGAATTTTCATGTGGACTAATGAACTTTGAAATTCGACCCATTTGTTTTCTGTACCGAATTAAATATAACAACCTGCTGTGGCTGTGAACTGCACTCAAAAAGCCTCTTCCTGCCCCATGTATTTACAGTAAGTTATTGGCTTTGGATATAGAATATGTGGCTTGCAAGCTTTTTTAACCTAACACAAATATATTATGTTAGACAAATTAGATATTTTTTGCACAGAAACACTACTGTGATCTACTGCTTTTTTGGTTAATGAAATGCTGAAAGGTACCCTGCATTTCGTAATGTACCTTTGGAGATTTTACAGTGGTACAGCCTTTACAACAAAGGTAACAGACCCAGACCTTTTTGGTGTCTGTGTTAGGTTTATTATAAATAATGTTGTATCTTACTAGCATTGATACTGCCCAGACCTCTGCTAATGCCAAACTCAGTGTTTATGCCATGGCTGCCTTTGGGCATCAGCTGCAAGCATGTAATCATCACCTACTCCACACTACCTTTGCTACTAAAATTACTGATCTGGAAAACATAGCAAAACACCCCCAACAGTTATCTTACTGTAAAATCCTGGTAGAGAAGGAACAATTAGGTTTTCTGTGTTGTACACACTGTTCCCACATCGCTGCTTAAAGGCCCATGGTCCTCCTGACTAACTTGTATTTCTTGGTCTCAGCTATAAGAGCTCTTGCCTATTTTGTCTTTCAAAAGAGAGATGCTTTTAAATATCCGGGGGCTTTGCCTTCCCTGACAATAAATTAATATCAGCAATTGTTTAGAACTGTCTTCACAAGATTCACTATGTCCCCTCCTGATGAAAGCTAGAGAAAAATTGTTCTGGCTACTTGGTTTTTTTCTCATCTTTTTCTATTACTTGGTTTCCAGTCTTTCTATGGAAAGAAGGAGTATCAGGAGTTGTTCAGATTCAGTTTTGATTCCTCCATTAAAAAAGTCCCATCTTACCCTTTCAGGAGGAAGGAACAGGAAACAGTAACAGGCAAAAACAAGCATCGAATGCTAGTGAGTCAAACTTTCAAAGCAAGAATATCAGAAGCTGGCATCAAGGGAAGTCTAGACAGTGCCTATGACTCTGCAGATGAGTTCAAGGAGGAATTCTACTTAAAACCTTAAGACAGTGGCATTAGTCACTTGTGTCCAGGTTGTCCTATGGTGATGGCACTAGTGTGCATGGGTACCCATGGGAAGATTAATATCTGCTTTTTGGAAGGTCTGTGAGAAGATCTGTATGAAAGGAGGAAGTGTAAATGTGATGTTGATAACCTCAACTTCAAGTTGTAGAATAGCAGGAAAAGTGCTGCAACAGGACATTGTTAGGGCAAGATTTATCTCACTGCAGCAGGCTAAGCAGTCTTTGACTATGTCAGCAACATGCCTGTGCTGAGACAATTGAAGTCCCTGGCAAGCCAAGGAACATACAGGGGGAGCAGAAACTGGGCCATTGGAATTGTTTTCCTTTCTTCTAGTGATGGAGAGCTGCCCCCTTCCTGTCCCCACTTTTTTCTCTCTTTCATATTCTCTCTCTGATGCCCTTATTTTTTTTTCTCTCTCTCATAACCTCTCTTTCTCTCTCTCTCTCTCTCTCTAAGTATGGGGAGGCTTTCAAGGTGTGTTCTAGAGGCAGTCTGACTGGATTGTAACTGGCTTCTGCCAGCAGAAAGATGAAGAAAAGTGAAGCTTGCAGAACAGGAGCTCTAATAACAAACTCGAGAGTAGTAAGTACCAGATTGATACTCAGGTCTACTGAAGAGGATGTGAACCACATCAAGGAGGAAAACCAATCCCCAGCCCTACAACACAACCAATGCTACAGCCTTCTGCCTTTGGTAGCACCTCACACTGTCCTAACAACATGATTCATCTTCATCTTGGGAACAAAGCCAATCTTCTGCCATTCTTTTGAAATGGTTAGCAAAGGGACTAACTGTAGTAGGCATTTTTAAAGGTGAAGAAGCCACCTTGCACTTTCAAATTCAGATGTAAAGCAGAAAATATAAAAATGTATTAATTTTTTTTTAGTTGTTGTCATCTTGATAACAAAAGGATTTCAATTAAATAAAGGAATGTTCCCAGATTTGGAATAAGCTCTTTGGAAATCGGTTCCTTCAGCAGTTACTTCTGTCACTCTCCTCAGAGGAAATGCAGTTTTTTAAAAGACCAGATGAAAAGCCTCTGAAATCTGAAGCAGGTCAGACAGAATTATTCTAACAACTGTATCAGTGCTCTAAGTATCACACAAAGTTGGGAGAAGAGATTTTCATATGTGAACCAGAATTCATTGGTGCAGAGCCAATACAAATCTTTATGTAGTTAACCAGGTTTGGAGAAGCTTCCTCTTCCCCTAGACTTCATCCCCATAGCCTCAAGAAACCCAGCAGGTAAGGAGTACAATATGAAATGGTGAGCTGTCTCTCAAGGAGAGACTCACCATGCAAGAAGTGTTGTGACATTTATTTGATCAAAGAAACTATATGATGCCAGAACACACACTATCCCAAAGAACTACCGTGAGGGCAATGCGCTGCCAGGAGCTAGTTTGTCTCTTAGGAGTTTTAGTATGCCTGGAGGTTCCCCCTTTACCATGGTGCCATCTAAGACTGCTGGTAAATTGCAAAATAACACTGTGCCGAGAAAGAGCAAAGATGGGCGCAGAGTGACCTAAAGCTGTCTTTGCTAAAGTCTTCAGCAAATTTCCAAGGAAAAGCCTCAGTTTATAGTGAGACTCATGTGATTTGGATTTGGTAATAGGAAAGAGTTGAAAAAGATTTCCTTGAGGTGACCATGAAAATGTGAGGTGCTTTTAATCCCAGAAGAGCAACATGGTGTTTCAATTCTTTATGAATTTCAGAATTTGGCTGCTCTTGGCTGCTCCTCGCTGTTTCATTTTCATTGCCAGTGCTTTGTGCCTCCTCTTGATGGTTATCAGGCAATAACATCATACTATGAAGCATTGTGCTTTTTCCTTAGCATGAGCCAAGCCTCGTTTTGCAGTGACTTGTACAAGCAAGCTGTATAATAAGAGAGCTGGCAAAATCAAACATTTCAGCATGCTTGAGATAGATGCTGTAGTAGCCAAGTTGCTTGCTTGCTTCTTTTTTTCCTTCTCTCAAAGGGCCAAGAAAGCACTATCCAGAGGCCCTTAACTAATAGGGACTTGAAGGCTTGAATTAGCATTCCAATCTTTTTATTAAAACAGCTCACAGCAGAAAAATAAACCTGACCTGCTTACCACAGAGTAAGGCTTTGGGTTTGTGTTACGCATGTGTAATTCAAGCTGACATGAACTGTTGTTGGAAGGAAGAAGAAGGTGAATTCTGGATTTTGACTTGAAGTGGCAGTGTTGACTTGCATGCCCCCTAATATGAGATGAGAAAATCGGTGGAGCTGACCATTAATTGGCAGATCTGATAGAGGGATTACAGAACAGTTGTCCTCAAGTTACTTTCACCTTACACATTGTTCAAAGTGCATTTGCATTCAGAAATTTTGCCTATATGAATAAAGCTCTGGATTTTAATGTGACTGTAAATGACAGAATTAAAGTAATGCTCATTAAAAGAAGATTAGACATTAGGACCCTCTTAACTTGAAGATATATTGGAAAAGGGCTATTTTGGAATAGATTTTGCAACTGTATTCAACAAGAAAAGACCAAATAATGGGATCTTGTGTCTGTGTGCTTCTGAACATATTATTTTGGTAACCATACTCTCAAAACTGATTTTCTTTCATCTTGCACTACGTTAGTTTTTGCCCGAAACATGGGTTTTACTACAGATTCATTTCTGTATGCAACACGTACAGGCAACTGAGGAACAGCAGTTCTGTCTTAGTGACGTCAAATGTTTTTGCCTGGAAGATACTTTCCTAGTGTGCACACAGTCACGTATTCAAAGCAGAAAATTATAGGATGGCAATTTAAGGTTAAAATCTTTCATTACTGGGTGTACCAGTCAATCTTGTATCTTTTTCTTGGCACGTCAAATTATATTTCTGCATGTCACGGTCTAAACTGTGTTTTCTCTTTCCACAACTCCCAGGGACACAGTCAACTCACATTTATAATCAAGTCTGCATTCTAAGTCAGAATTTTTTCTATTCAATTTAAAAGCCTGAAGAATTAGTAAAAAAAAAAAGAAAAGAAGTGCTCTGCAGATTTTTAACCAAAATATTTTAGCAGAAGCTGCCTGTTATTATAGCTACATAAGTAAAAGGGATTTGGTAATTTTATTATCTAAAAGAAATGTAGGAATTGAACCAGTGACTTGAAAAATAAACATGCAACAGGAACCTATTTATGGTAGTTATGCAAATGAAAAACATAGGCACAGGAGATGGGTGTACAACCCCTTTTACTGTAAAAGTAAGTCAGACTGCAGTGGCTGTTCAGAAAAAAAATGGGCTTCAATGTGTAGAGACTTTATATTGCCATGAAAGGCACATAGCTCCAGACCCAGTGGTGGAGTAGGTTAACCACCTGTAGTGGTCAGAAGGAGCTTTCTACATGCTACCAATGTACCTGCATACCATCCCTCTGCCCCTTTCTGCCCTACAATACTGCTTCAGTAACTTGAAAGTTCTGAACAGGGGCCTAACGTTGTGTGACTTACACTAAGCCAGGCACAATTTCTAATGTTACATGAGTTGACTTGTGGATCCTAAAATGCTGTTTAATATGCACATGCTTTGCAAGTATGTGTAAACAAACCAAACCTCATATAGAACTTCACGTTATGTAAAATCTAAGCAGGAAATGGGGAAAAAAGGAGAGTGTAAGAGGAGAGAGATGTCAGAGTAACAGATATGAAGGGACTTTCCATAACAAGGTCAGTTAAAATTAGTATGAATGCAAAGTAACAAATCAGGTATGTGTGCTGCCTATGTAAAGATAGAGCTAGCTTGTTATTACTGATTAAGTAAAGAGAAGGGTGCTGTCCAGAGATTACATTATTCTTGCATTGAATTTATGTTCAGGCCAAAATTTCTAGTCTGAAATGTAATAGAAGTCAATACTTGATATGGTGGCCATCTGTTAGCCAGTCTAAAATAATGGACAGAAAAAGGATCTTATTTGTTTGAGTTCTGTTGAGAGTATAATCATTTATTGAAATATGCCTGTGCCCTAGCTTGCTTTCAAAAGTTTCCACAAACACAGAGGAAAATGGCTGAAGTCAGTTCTTTCTCCCGCTTACCATGTTAGTAAGCCAGAATCAGCTGATTACTACCATTAGCAAAGGGGAAGAGAAATCCAGTTTAAACTTTTGAAGTATGATGCAATTTCACAATTATAAAAATAATATTCAGAGAAGTGATTCAAGTAAGTGATTTTGCATAAAGATTTCCAGCTGGAAAGACTTAATGTAGATCAAAGGCAGGACTTTCCACCTAGATGAATACAGGCCATAGGCCAGCAGAACTTACGCAGTCCAACTACAGCATGCTCCATCTGCACTCCTGAGCAATCAGTCTTACTCTGCTTTAATAGAGAATTCTAACTTGTCACATCAGCTTAATCCTGAGCACTTTAGCTGAAATTAATGTTTCATTTTTGTTTACTTTTTAGAAGAACTTTCCCTTCAATTGCCTAGTCAGAGACTTCTTAAGTAACATTTTAGTTCTTATTTCTATGCGTGCTGTGGAGTTAAGCTCCTGTTGTAATCATTTGCAGTTAATATACAAAAGAAGCAAGTGCCAGATAGAATAACAGAGGAACTGCTACTCAGGATCTGAGATAGCAGAACAAAACTCAAAGAAGATGAAAGCTTACACTCTGCAAACAGCTTCAAGTAGCTGTTTTATACCCTACATAACAAGCTGTATAAGTTACGTAAGTATGAAGGCTAACTGAATTGAACCAGATTTAAACAGGGAGAGCCTCTATTGCATCTGATTAGACAATGGCTGTATTTGAGATGCTTTTAGTTTAGAAACAAATGACTGAAAGGCATCTTAGCAGAACAGGACAAAGGCAGATTAACTAGCGGGTGTATCATTGCTTCACCTCTGCCTGCTCTTGCTACCAGCAGCCAGTGCAGCATTCCCAGGTCATACTATGGGGTCCATGCTCTCATGCCTGCGCAAAGCTTCTTCCCCATCATATGTACTAGAGTTGCTGTGGGGCAGCCCTTTTGCTGTCAGTGCTAAAATCCATGATAAAAAGAATGGTTTACTCTTCATTGGAGTATTGGAGGATGCCTTCCATTGGAAAGGCATCACCTTTCTCTGACAACTCCTTCAGCCTCTTTTCTTTATCAGCAGTATTAATTCTGCTGGCAGTGGCTGACCCGAGTCTGTGAGGTAATGTTACAAGGGATGAAAAAAGTAGTTGTCCAGTTTTAATTAAAAGTTAACAAAGAAGTGCCACTGACCAGTGATCACACAGAAGTCAATTGTAGACCAAAAATTAGACATTTAGATAACCTATAATATTTCAGTTTTAAGGGACCTGGGTACTACTCAAGGTTGTTTGATTAAACAGTTCAATTAAACAATAGAAGGAATAACTTATTTTTATCAGAAAGGCAAAGAGGAATTAATTAACTTGAAAAGTTTTCTTCTTTCAGCTGCTTCCTGAAGTTGATTACAGTGTTCTGTGCAGCTACATTGTCTCAGCTTTTGTGGTAATCTGCCCTTCCCTGCCAACAGGGAGGTTTTTGTTTGCTTTAGTCATCTTAGAGCATGGTCACATGTCTGTGAATGCTGGTAGCCACTGATAATATTCCATGAGACTGGTTCAAGAGAAAACTTTTAAATGGAAAATGCCACGTAAGTGGGCACAAAACTGCCATAACAGTCTTTTACTAAAGCGATTGGCAATGACTTGTTCTTGCTTTTTTAAAAAGTGCACAGAAGATTATTCTCTCTGCCAGTGACTCAGCTGGTAATTGAAGTAAGCAGGGGAGTTAGGAGGAGTTAGCGAGGATCATACTATATTTGTTTTGTCAAGTAATATCTCCTGCCCTGCGATGTTAGCTTGAAAACAAACATACTCAGTGAGAACACTAGAAAATTTTATACTCTGGAAAATGCACCCACTTGAGATCTAGTTGCGTAAAGCCAATGACACCTTTATAAACAAGCTTTAAGGCAAAAACAAAAACAAATGTTCTGAAATGAAATCTTCATAACCACTGTGAGGTTTTTAAACAGAATTCTAAAAAAGAAGCTGGTTTTAGTAATTAGTGAGTTAGACATAAGTAATAATATATAATAGACAGTGAGCTGAAAACATGCTTCAGCTTCTAAAACAAGGGGAACCACGTAACACAAAGACCAAAGAATTAGAAAACTCTCTTGTTAGCATTGCTAGGACAGTGATTTTGTTCAAAGTGCTTTACATGTACTAACCAAATAGGTCTTGCAGTGCCTGTAATGGCATCTTAGCAAGACTTTCTCAAACAGTGAAGGCATGGAATAATATTTGAAATCACAGAAAAATAACTATGCCAGAAGCTTTATTCAAAACAAAAGCAAGTGAGCCCTCATGATGTGAGCAGCACAAGCAAAAAGCCGTGCCTGAATTGCTAAGGGTTGGGCGGTTTATTTTCAATGCTAAGTCTTAAACAAGCTAAGGAATAATGAAAAAAAAATATGGAGACCAAAAGGTAAGCACTGACTGATTTGGGTGCTTTATTTAGTCCATTTTGGCCCAGACCTTCAGGAGCATCTTGCATCAGGCTTTATTGCCCGACCCTCCTGAAAGCGCTGAAAGTTTGGGCAGCGTTACCGAGCGTTTGTGCTCCGAAGGCTTGTCCTCAAGCACCACAGCTGCTGCCGTTAAGAAGAGAGCAGCACGGTATGGGTGGTCTCCTCAGAAAGCATCGGTCTCCCCGGCTTTGGAAAAGCCGGAGGAGAGGAGCGCCGGCTGAGCGGGCCCGGGGAGGAGCCGCGGCCGTCGCCCCGGTACCGCCGGTGTCAGCGGTGCCTGCCCGGCCGAGGCACTAGCGCCAGAGTCCTCCTGAACGTTTCAAGCTCCATCGTGTGATGAAAGCTGGTCAGTGACCCTCTAGTATAACGCAAAGGACACGGGATTGCAGCAAAGGGTCGGAGCGGCCGCTTTATGGGGGTATACCGTATTTGCCTTACGCAATCCGTGACAGGAGATAAACAGCAGCCGGAGGGCGAGGTTCTTTGTTGTGTGCCCCTCCCGCCCCCCGGCGAAGGGGCGCGAGTGGGG
>VZZY01019059.1:0-12369 GCA_013400335.1 Eurystomus gularis | reverse complement strand
ATCCCCGGGGCGCCGGGCTGTGTGCCGTGCCCCGGCCGCCGACCGGCGCCCGCGTTAGCGCACGCTGCCGCGCTGCTTCCTGTTTTCTCCCCTCGCTGTGTCGGCTGCGGTCGCTTCCCGCTACCCGCCGCTGCAGATCGTGCCTTTGCACTAGCGGGGCAAGGAGCTGTCGACTGAGCTCTTTGGTTTCGAGGGAGGAGGGGGAAGATTCAACCGTCTCCGTGCCGCTGTGAAGCAGTGTTTTATGTAGAGTAAATAATTGTTGCCTTTGCAGTCTCTGCTTGGAATGTGGATTAAATGTCGTGTTCCCCTTGCAGGGTAGGGTAATGGTTATATTATGTTGACGGATTTCTGTGCGACCTGCAGAATTGCTTATGTGCCACTATTGTTTAGTAACTGCGTAATTTATTTAAAATATAATTAACTTAATAATTTATACAATGCAGTTTGCCCTTTGGATGACTAATATGCCTAACACCAGTTGGGAGAGCGTTCACTTGCGTTGTTTTCTCATGCAGTAGTTTAGAAACAGCAAAATTGATACCTTCGCTGCAATTTCTGTCACGTAGTCCAGACGTCTATGTGAACTGTTGTTTATGTTGCACGTACAAAATGGAGTTACTTACACTTGAGCACTAACAGCAGCGGATTGCACTGTTACTCTCTCTCGAGCTTGTCTTCATTTACGTTTTTTATTGCTAATGATGTTACTATTAAAAATAGGCCAGTTTGTTCCAGCAGCGCTCCTCTGCTGGAACAATAGCACAGTGCTGCAGAAGGCTGCCGTGGGGCTCGGGGCAGGGGGAGAGGATCTTCATGTCACCATGGGAAACACGTTTCTGTTACATTTGATCCTGAAACTTGACTGGTATACGCTATTTTAGTTATACTTAAATAATCTCATGCCATTTTTCTTCACTTGTACGGATTAAAAAAAAAAAAGCAATCTTACTTGTTCTGACTTGCATGGTTTTTATAGTGTTTCCACTCATCCTGGAATGGTTTGGAATGTTAAGCTGTGCGGGGGCATCCTTTCATGTTTTAAGCAATAGATGAACCACTGCAAATGTTCGCATGTTAAACACATCACTGAAGTACTATTTCTGAGAAAAAAATTGCGTGCCGAATTCTGGTTATTCAATTAGTGAAAGAAGAAATTAAAATGAGTGAGAAGTTCAATATGAGAATGGTCGTGGTTCTTGGGGCGGGGGGGATTGGTTATGGTTCCTTTTTTAAAAAAATTACTGTAGTGAATGTCAAGCCACTAACAATAGGAAGAGCAAATAAGCAAATGTTACAGGCTTTTTAAGCTGATGCTGCAGCTTTCACTCTGTTCTGCACTTCAAAACACATGATATGCATATGTCTATGTAGAGTTTCTCTTGGCAACTCTTCTGTGGCTAACGTGACATTCATGTCCACATGTGTCCTGCCGTGACACAAGCATTCCTCATAGGACCTTGTTTTCCAGCTAGAAATGTTTGAGAGAGGACAAGAGATCCCTTTGCAGAATGTGGGGAAGCTCTTGTGTGGCTCTTAAGTGGTTGTGTCCTGTACTAGCATTTCTTAAATTCTTCCATAAACAAGGGCCTTGCATTTGTTTCTGATTCCTTCACTAGAAGTGGTGTGCATGGAAATATTTAGCCACAAATATTGCAGCATAATATTAAGTAACATTTCTTAGGCTTTTAAACCTTTTCTGTTGCAATTTAGGTGATCTGTAATTGCCATTTAGACTCATAATAATATTAAAAAAGGTTTTCAAATGCATTTTCACAACAAAGGTACAGCTCCATTGAACTAGAGAGCATGAAGTACTTGCAGTCAATCAGAATAAATAGTTATGACTTCTTAATTTAGCTCCAGGTAAACTTTCTTGTATGAGAAACTCAGGGGTTTTTTGGTTAGGAAAATGTTAAACAGAGTAAAATAGTGTTTATAGGATTATGTTGCTTTAGTTATGTTACAGGGTGTTATCTGTGTAGGCCTTCACAGGATAACTGGTATATTTCTGTGAGTAAGCCCCTTCCCACCTAATCCTCCCACCCTTCAAAATGGCACACACCTACATGCCAGACCTATAACATGAGAACAATATTGTTCTGTTAAACACAGTTAAGTTCATTGAAAACTATTGGGTCTGCTCCAGTCCCCTGAGGTGATTTTCCCCAAATGTTTTTGAGGCTGAGCCTGGAAATGTAATTTTTTGAGAGACCCAGGTGTTCAAAACTGGGTTTAAATGGATCTCCTGTGTCATCTTAACATTACAGGCAAGCTATCTGCTAGATGTTGGGCTTTAGCACTCTTACACTGACAAGGACTGAACAAGGAGCTAAGCACGCACACCACTTGGCTAAATTCTGAACTTTAAGGTTCAATAAACCTTGATTAAATTGGTTTTATTGTATCAGTGTCTCCATAAGGGGAATTAAAAAGTCTCTATTTATATAAACCCTCTATCAAAAGTCTATCTGTAAGATCTTCATAGAGTGAAGTACAGGAGTTAATATGTGCTACAGAAAGCAAAATATTTTTTTTTATTCTGAGTAGCAGCTAAGTTCCCCTTTACAAATTCATGTACTGATTTAGGTTTTTTCCTAGCCAGTAGAACATTGGAACTTGGTTCCTCTGCATGTCTGGTAAAATTGAGCAGGCAGTCGTGGTTCTGTACTCCTGTTTGTTTCAGTGGACACTCGCAAACTTGTAGAGACGTGTCTTAAAGAATTACATTTGAGAAATTACCTCCTGCTTTTTTTCCCCCATGTCGTGCTTCGACATGACTTGATTTTAATGTGTTATGTTAATCTCTTCCAGATCTCTGTTTAAACTTGCTTTGATTTGTGTTTTCAGTCTCAAACCTAATCAAAGCAATATGGTGTATTCCTTCCTACTTTAAAAGATCTCAGAAGGTTTTGGCTTTAAGTGAAGGTAATGAGATTTGTAATTTATTACCATCACTTTTTAATTGCTCAGAGTAAATTTTTGTCATTTTTCATGTAAGTGTGGCATTTCCATGTTTTCTTATCTTGTTTTAGATGATATTATGCTGAGGGGGCATACTGCTCCTAACTGCTTGGCTGATCAGGAGAAGCACTATAGTCCCTCAAACTCTCAGCCTGCAGTCAGCTTTTGACTAGCTGTGGTAGGTTGTTTGCATTTTGAATCAACTAGGTCCTTCTGTAACCATCTGGCCTTGTCTCTGATGCTGTTGTAGAGTACAAATGCATCTGTTTTAGTTCGGGCTCTATTGTGCCTCCTGTTTTAAGCTGCTCCTGCTCTCTAAAGGAGTTGCTTTCAAATGCTTCTGAAAGTGAATGTATTCAGAATGTACTGACAGTTTTAACTCATGCTTTTTCTGTAATTTTTTTAAAAAGCAGAAGTGGGAATGTCAACTGATTTGACTGGGGATATTTGAGACCTCTGAAGAGAAATTGTATTTCTGTTCTAAGTCACCCTTGTTTTATTGCTCTCTACTTTCCCCAGCCCCCTTCCTGAGGGGGAACCCAGTCTGAGGAAAAGGGTTTGCAGTACAAAGTGGTCACGACAGCTGTACATTTCAAACTTGGTTTCTAACAGCTGCATAAAGAAAAGGTTTGATGGGTGAGTCACAGCAGAACCTGGTTTTACTATGTTTAAATACAATTGTGTAATAGTACAGGCCATAGTTTACAGTGCAGACTGAATTTGAAGAGGTATCTCCGAGAACAAAATGTGAGTTACTAGTTTGTTTTGTTTTGTTTTTTCTTCCTTGGACAGGAATTTTGTCATGATTTGAAATGGTCTGAAATATTTGTCTTTTGTTTTCCCAGGTTCCTGTTGCATGTAAATCATGTCCCTGTGGCTACATATTTATTAGTCGAAAACTCTTGCATGCTAAACGTGCTGAGAGATCACCACCCATCACAGGTAATACTTACGGGGATGGCAAGAAGAGGACAGAATTTCCTTACCCATATTTCTTGGAGGCAAAGTGTATTTTATTTCTCTGTGTAAATTGACTGTTGTCAGTTCACTTTGCCTTGAATTTGAGCATGGTAGACTTGGAATATGTTACTTTTTCTTGCATTTTTAGGGTGAAAAAACCTGATTGTTTCAGCCTTACTTCCTTTGTGCTGTTGGCATTTATTCTATATATATTCTAGCAGTGCACATTGGTCAGTTACAGAAAGCTTTCTATTAATCCTATTTTGAAGAGAAATGTCTAGAGGTGCCAAAGGGATCAGATTTCAGAGTTCATGCTGATTGAAGCTGGGTTTTCTGAAAGTAAAAGTTGGTCGTGTGTTTATTATAAGACAGATGGGTCTTGCTTCTCTCTGCATGGATTAAACTAAAAAACAGTGTATTTTTTGTGCTTAACTTTTATGTGTTATTGATGGGCACAGTGAGAAGTTGGCTGAATGTGCACTCTGACATAATTAACATCCTTCTCCAGTCCTAGCAGGAATTAGTCAGATCAAGCACCTGTCAGAGAAGATGTTTAAAAAAAAAAACCAAACTGATTTATAATGTCTACTTCTTAAAATTATCTATCAGGCCTAGGAAAGGAAGCTAAGTATTTGATATTTTATATCACTATTTTGGAATGGTACTTGTAGTTTATCAGCTTGTAGGAATTACATGATGTTATGCTAGATAATTGAACTTTCAAGGTGGAGGAGCTTAAGCAGTGCCTGTGGTAGTTTGGAAGTGTTGGTCAGTTTTCTTTCCCCATCCCTGACTGTTGATGAAGTGGTAACCAAATGAAGCTGAAGGCCATACTCTGGTAGAGCAGAGCTCTTGTATGATTCAGCTTTGTACATAAGAAATGTGTCAGGGGAGGAAGAACCCCGTGCATGAATATATGCTGGGGGCTACCCTGCTGGAAAGCAGCTTTGCAGGGAAGGACCTGGGGTCCTGGTGAACGGCAGGTTGAACACGAGCCAGTGATATGCCCTTGCAGCAAAAGCAGCTGACGGTGTTCTGGGCTGTATTAGTCAGAATACTTCCGGCAGGTCAAGGAAGGGAATCCTTTGCCTCTACTCAGCACTGGCAAGGCTACACCTGGAGTACTGTGTCCAGTTCTGGGCTCCCCAGTACAAGAGAGTCATGGACATACTGGAGAAAGTCCAGTAAAGGGCTGTGAAGGTGATGAACGGACTAGAGCATCTTTCCTCTGAGAAAAGTCTGAGTAGTTGGCACTGTTCAGCCTGGAGAAGAGAAGGCTCAGGGGGCACCTTACTAATATATAAAAACACCTGAAGGGAGGGTGTAAAGAAGATGGAGCCAGGCTCTTTCCAGTGGTGACTATTGACAGGATAAGAGGCAGTAGGCACCAACTGAAACCTGAGCTTCTCCTCTGAACATGAGGAAACACTTTTTTTTACTGTGAGGGTGACCAAGCACTAGCACAGGTTGCTTAGAGAGGTTATGGAATCTCCATTCTTTGGAGATACTCAAAAGCCATCTGGACATGGTCCTGGGCAACTGGCTCCTGGTGGCCCTGCTTGAGCAGGGGGTGTGGATAGGTTGGTCTCCAGAGGTCTCATGTTGCAAAATGCATTTAAAGTAATTAAAGGCTTGATCCTTGTAATCAAGAAGTAAAGCGTCATTCAGGATCTGACACCTTAATTTCTGCATGGATATCATGCATATATAATTGCTCTGTAAAGGTATAGGCATCTAACCACTTTTGGTAAGAGATTTGAAGAAAAAAGGTGATTGAGTGAGGTAAGCACTAAGAGTAAATTAAGAATGAAGATGAAAACAACCCTAGATCATACCATCTCTATTCATTTGCACAGAAAACAAGAGTGAGGCCAAAAGGAGACGGACAGAGAGAGTTAAGCGAGAGAAGATAAATTCTGCAGTAAATAAAGACTTAGAAAACCGAAAAAGATCCAGGTCTAACAGCCACTCAGATCATAGCAGACGAGGAAGAGGAAGACCTAAGAGTGCCTCAGCTAAAAAGCACGAGGAAGAAAGAGGTATGAAAACTGGAGAAATATGTTCACTGGGTTTTCTTTTTGTATGAAGACTTTTTTATCAATAAACCTTTATAGTATTAAAACCATCTAAGTAGACTAGTTTAGCCAATACCTGATATCTCAATATGGGGAGGGAACTCTTTCACATCTGTAGGGACCTCTGGTTTTGTTTGTGTCTTGATTTGAACTAACTATGAAGAGCTAAGTCTGTATTTTTAGCCATCCTATCAAGTTTCAACATGTAGCTTGAAAGCCATTAGACTGTAGCGCTTAGTAGGCTTTAGTTTGTTTGTTTTGTTGTTGGTTTTTTTCTGAGGTACTGATGCTCTGCATCACAAGGACAAACAATATAAAGATGTGTGTTGTCAGAGAGTGATTAGGATGACTGGATTGCTGAAAAAGTTCCTTGAAGCCTTTTGGAGGGCCCAAGTAAAAAGGGCATCTTGAGTCACTACCGTGACCTTAATTTTTGTGCCATGTTTCTGCAGAATACTGCTCTGGAGAAAAGAGTACCTCTTTGCTTATTAATTTCCTTGGTGACTTGCTGCTTTTAATCTTTATACAATAGAGAGACCATTACATGCGCTAAAATAATGTTGGAGCCATCCAAGTATGTGACTGCAACTTAGGATTCCTATTTTTCTAAGAGCCCAGTGACACTGCATTTACTTTCTGTGGTTTGGGAGATACTAATTTTAGGCCTGAATAAGGAATCCAAAACTTAGCATGAACTTAAAAAGGCTGGAAGGCAGATAGGAGAGGAAGAACAAGAATTCATATAAATATTCAGAAGATCTTGTTCTTCGACTACTGAAGCCTTCAAGCATACCTTGTGGCATAACTCAGAAATGCAGTTGGTTTTTTTCCTCTGCTACCTTATTTGTTAACAAAAAAAAGAGTGTTAATCCATGTGGCAAAGTGAGTTCCTTTAACTTGTAACTTTTCAAAACCAATTTTCTTGTCTCTGCTGTTTAATGTAAATCTGTTCTTTCTTAACGTTTCTTTCCTATGAAAGCAAAGTATACATTGGGATTTGTTGTTATTTTAGTTCTTTGGCTGTGGGAAGAGGAGATGGAATTTTATTTCTGTATGTTTTCTGCATGGCCGTTGCTTTACTGTAATAGGAATGTACTTGAAATACCTAATCTCTTCACTATTGCTTATGTCTTATTGATGTAAACTTCATAGAATATAGAGCTTCCGTATTTGTTACTGATCCAAGCTAGACTTTGTTTTGCACCTATAGGATAATTTCTAGGCATTTCACTGCCAGTCTAGTTTATACACAGTTTTGGTTTGAAAATTCCTGCAAGCTGCCTGAGTAGTCCAATAAAAGTAAATCTTCTTTCCTGTCCCCTGAAAAAGAGGAAAGCAATCTAAGCAATCAAAAGAAAAGATCCATTTGCTTAATGCATGTTTTATAGTCTTCAAAAAGCAAGAATTTGAAAGTATGAGGGATATTTAGAGAATGTTTTCCTCTCCAAAACTGGACTCAATGTTTTTAACCTCTTCCGTGCTCTAAAGTGTGACAAGATGCAAATGCTTCGAGGTAGAAAACTAGACATATGGATGCAGTGAGATCTTTGCATAAGAGTGCGTGTGTGGTGCGTTGTTTTCTTGGTGTTTGGTGTTGTGGTTTTTCTGTTGTTGTTTGGTTGGTTTTTGCTTTTAAATTGAATGTCACTCGAGAAGATTGTTTTCATTTTCTTGTGCTGTTCTACCATCCTCTTCACTTAGTATTGTGATTACTGCTACGATTTCTTCCTTGACCTCTTCTGCAGAGCTGGTACAGAGCTTGGGTTCACACCCATTTGTAGTTCTCTTTGTTCGTCACCAGTACAGCACACCTTATTGTTTAGAAATAAGTGGGCTTAGGATATTTTCTTACTTCTGACTTATATCTGGTTATGTCAGACTGTAATGTGTGTAAACCGCTGTGGTGGTTACTGGGCAGATTGAAAACAAACGAACAAAAAGTTGATATACATGGCTGTCACGGAGACAAAAATAAATTCAGCAGAGAACCCACCACTTTCTAAGTAGTTGCTATAAAACAAGTTAACATTGACTTCTCCCTTTTCAAGTGTCTTATAAAATTGACCTCACTACTATGTGAGGAGTAATTAGTGGAAATTTTAGAAATACTATTCCTTTACCAGACCTGCTGCTTGATAGTGTTGTTTATGTTAAAGCATATTAAGCAACTTTATTGATTCTTCCACTACAATTCAAGTGATTTTTGTGTGAGTCATTGCTAGTCCTTGTCTACAGTGTTGAAAGTCAGCTGTGGAGTGCAAGACTTTTAAGTATCTTATTTCCTTGCGTGTTGTGTATATTTTTAGGATATTTTGGGTCCACATTACTTGCTAGTAGAGATTGTGCTATTGTTCTTTCTCTGTTCTTTCTTTCCATGTTCTTCTTTCTCTTTTTAAGTCAAAACACTTGAAAAGAGGCGTTTGCTTGCAGAGCTGTTAAATACTTTGTGCCTCTTGGGCTTCTGCAATGCCTAATCCCTTTGGTACATGGAAAAGCAGGACAGAGAACACCTGAATTATAACAGTGTGCGAGTGCAGAAAATCTGTCCGTTTGAAGACCACTCAGCAATGAAAATTGTCTTCTTAAAGACACTCTGTAGCTTTGCTTCCTTGCTTGTCATGCTCTTTTAATATGTAGTGTGCTTGTTCCCAGTTATGTCTGTGCCTTTGACTAGTTCTTTTGTATCCTTAGTGACTGGTTCATATTAGAGCAAAGAGCTGCAGGGTTCAACCAGCAATTAAGAACAGGAGAGGCAAAAGGGCTTTTTAAAATAAGCTATTTTTCCTGCAGATTTAGCAAGAAGGAATGAAGAGGGAGGAAAGAGGAAGCTAATGTAGATTGAGGGGATATAGCAGGGTGGTGGGGCCCAGGGAATACTCGTATCACATGCTTCAGAGTCATATGATGATCTTGGAAAATAGGAGCCTCTCCCTGCAGGCTTGGCTTGTCAAAATTGTCATTTAATGTCTTTCTCAGAAATGCTACAATCTATTTTGAAAACAGAAAGACTTCCTAATAATGTGATTCAATTTTCTTGTGGTGGTGGTATGCTGTGGTTGTGGTTTACTGTGTGGGACTGTGATGCACAGCTAGACCAGTTCCCAGGCTGCCTTGTTATCTAGGTAGCAATGTTGATGGTGTTAAAACAGAAACCCCTTGTATGCTGGAGGAAGTGATGTTGATTATTGTGAAAGAGATTGCAATTGAATGAGACTCAATAAGAGTGGTCTGGAGTCTTACTAAAGCATACTTGATACTTTTAACAAGGGATGAATTTTTATAGCAATATGTACATTTCAGTATCCTGATAAAACTTAAATTGAGTTAAATGTCATGACTCATGTTTTCCTTTTCCAGTAATTTCTGGTTGTATTACTTGTACATTTGCTTGCTTAATGTGCACATTTGAAGTAACTTACTACCTTGGATAGTGAATCTCAGAAGTTTGGTTTTTGAATCCAGAGAAAATCTGTGAGAGCAGGGAGAGTCCATCTTTGATTTATACATAATCACAATTTTAAGAGCTGTGGGTCTGGTGGGTTGCAGCAGATCTGGGAATGAGAGGCATGTTCCAGAAAGAGTACATATTTTCACTTAAATAGCCTCTTAGTTGTATAGCAAAAGACTTTAATGTCTTACAGAAACGGTATTGTGATTCTGTAAAGCAGCCTTTTGCTAATAATAGGGAAATGAGTCAAAGCTACTTTCAGATAAGACTGAAGTGGAAAGTTTTAATAGTGTCTGTAGAAACCACAGTATCCTATGAGTAGCATATGATAAAATGTCGTGCAGGTTCAAGCTCTTCCCTAGTTACAGATGAAAACTGGAAGTGTCTTAAGAATGTGTGAAGGTTGCAAACCTGTGTTAATCCTTGATAATTTTTTATATCAAGATTTCAGTTCTTTAAAGCTGAAGTCTCTCAGAACAAGCCCGTACTTTGGGAGGATGAGGGAAGGGAAACTGGAGACTTTTTTTTTTTTTTTTTGCTAAGAAGTCTACAATCTATTAACACTGGGGGGGGAAAATTATTTTTAACTTTGGGTGCTGACGTATTCAGGTGGTGGCTGGATTTGTTTGGATTGGGAAGTATGAAAAAATGGGAGGGGCTTAGATATGAAAATAGAAAAGGTTAATGTGGAATAACCAGTCTGTATAGTGTTCAGGACAACTCCCAGCATTGTTAATTTGTAAATGGTGGGAGGAAGTGGAGCAACCCAGACTGGGTGTACATATAGAAACTGATTTGTCTTCAACTACAGTGTAGGACTTGCAGCAAAACTCAGTTTCTTAGCTTCCATTTCAAACTCAGTACACTAGAGGATATTGTCTTACGTAGCCAGAGAACCAGCAGAAATCCCTTACATTCCAAGAATCAAACATGCTCTGATTTGTCTTACTTTAGAGTCAAGTTTCTTGTTTTCAGATTAAAAACTGATGTATCTTTGTGTGTCCAGGCTTCTCACTAAGCAATTTCACTTGAAGGGAGAGATGTGCTTGTGTGTGATTTAAGTTGTCTAGAAATCTTTAAGTAGAGAGTTTTATTGCTGGGTGTCACTATCTCAGTATTAAATCAGAACACAGCGATAAAGGATTTTTCAGTTTCTCCCACTTAACTGTTTAACACAAGCACTTGACTTCACAGGGTGGACAGTCTATTGGAGCACTGCAGTATGGAAGCTTCTGGGTGGCCTGATGTTGTGTGTCTGTAGCATAGAAACAAGCCAGCATCAGCAGAGGGAATTCAGAGGCTCTTACTTGCTCACTAAGGTGGTAGCATTGTTCCGTATCTGCATAAGATTGAAAGTCTGCAGTATAGAAAGTCTAGAAATGTTCATGGTGACAAATTTGGAACCTGACTTCTGCCATGTATCTGCTGTTTGGCCTTGGATGCTGTAAATAAATTCTTTTCTGTTACTTAGATGTAAAATGAGGGAATAAATGTTGCATTTGATGAGGATATTGTAAAGTAACTTTGTTTTCTAAGATGAGAGGTGTTTATGTAAATGAAAAAAAAACCTGGAGGAACACTTGAATGTGTTTGTGACAGGAATAAAGATTAAGTTAATGACTCATTCTTCATTGTTAAAGAACAGAAATTCCGTCATGCTTTTGGATGACTAATTCCGTGACTCTTCTAGCACCTTTGTGTGCCTCCATTCCTTCCTCTGTCTCAATCCCTCCCTGCATAGGAGTTGATTGTTTAACTTCTTTTCAATTTCAGTACTTCATTCCACGTAATTTAACTACTATGTAACTTGCTTTAACTTTGGATAATGGAATAAGGTTCTAATAGTGACTTTTTTTTCTTCTACAGAGAAACAAGAAAAAGAAGTTGACATGTATGCTAACCTTTCAGATGAGAAGGCATTCGTATTTTCAGTGGCCTTGGCGGAAATAAACAGAAAAATTATCAATCAAAGACTTATTCTGTAATTTGTAAGCACAGTCTGATGCATTTATATGCAGAATGGCTAGCATATTTCCAAGGTGTCATGGACTCTCAGAAAGTGTGTTGTCTGCACCAACAAGGACCATAAGCATTTCCTGTCAAAATTCTGCTGCTCTTCTCGGAAAACAAATTCTGTCTCTACAAGTCAGAAAGAAAGTGTTCACAAGATTGTGCTATGAAAAATTAGAAAGCAGATACGTTTTTACACCTTGAAGACAAATGCTAGACAAATGCACAGAGAGACTGCATCCGTTCCAGAGCACTTCTTTTAAATTTGCTGCAAGAAATGCAATATTTTAAATATTTTCAGAAAGAAATGATTTTCCTTTAAAATGATATATTTCAGATTTTTCAGCTGTATGGCAGTTTACATATGTACAGTTAACATAACTTTTTAATAAATTGATATTCCAATATTTTATTGAATGGGAATTAAGTACTTCTGTGATACTTAGGGTACGTTAGTTTTAATCCTCTTAGAAATCTGGTATTCATCCTAGGGATGACTTCAGATTTGCGTTTTTGTAATAGATGTGATAGAACTTTGATAGGAAGACAATTAAGAAGTTTCATTTGGGGGGATTATTCTGCTTGACAATCTTGTATTGTTTATGAATTCTCTCTAGAAAATGATTTCCTGTTACATAGAGTTGTTTTTTAAAAATCACATATCCTTTTGGAGGTCAGACTCCTGAAGTTTGAGAGCTAAGCACTTGTTTTGTAACAACAAAAACAAGGCTTTCTACCTTTTCCAGCTGGTAAGTACTTCTCCCATACTCTTTCTTGCCTCCTCATCTCCTGGACAGGGAGAGAAGCAGGCGTCAGAGCTGTACATCTGCAGCTAGCATCTTCTTATGGGTATTTCCAAAAGACAAGGATATGCTTGCTCCTTTTAGTCTCAATAGCTTTTTTTTTTTTTTC
>VZZY01019058.1:87329-162290 GCA_013400335.1 Eurystomus gularis | reverse complement strand
TATGCATGCATATATATATAGACAAATAAGGAGACATTTTCATTAAGGTGTAGAAGATGAAATTTTAAAAATTCTCCTTAACTTCTCAATTTGTGCTTCCATTTTCAGTGAATTAAGCTCCCATATTGTAGCTTATTTTTCTTACTAAACATGTAGCAAAAAGCTCAGGTTTGTGCATAACTCAAGAGGGCAGAGATGACACTGAGCCGGAGCTTGGTTCTACTTTATTGGTAATAGAGCTTACAGTTAAGAACAAATCTACAGAATGTTATTGCAAATCCTTTAACCAAGCAGCATGCTGAACATCTGCAATGGAATTGGCACCTAAATTAAAGTTAAGCATTAGTTTAAGTTCTCAGAAAGTAAATTAGGAAGCTAACTAGATCTGTAATTGCAACAGAGATTGTAATGAACACAAAACTGGACTTGGGAATTAAGTGGGTTTTTAAATTCAGTAGTAAGCAATTGTAAACATACTAATTTGCAGGTAGGTATGTGTTTATGTAAATGAATAATCGACATATTTTGCACATCTTGTACAATTGCATGTTTTCACTACTTACATAGCCACAGCAGCAAAGACCACCAGTCATGTGGTAGATGCAGAAGAGAAATGAGCTTCCTTGCCTGCTTCCAATGGACATAGAAAACAAAAGGAGACAGGTGAGCTGTAGGGATGTGGAAAGTATAAATGAAACTAAAAAATAATACTCTAATATCCAGGATACCAAGGACATTGATGTGAATATACAATTATTAAAACCAGAATGTGTCTCTACAGCTTTTGTTGACTTATCTTAATTTTTCCTTCTTCAATATATTTAAATTAAATGTTAATTAAATTAGCTTAAATTAAAATACTAATTACATTATTTAAATGTATTAATGAAGTTAAATATATTTTTCCATTTATGCAGAATGTAATTATCTTCTCATGTTCTGTGCTTTCTCTTGCCTTCCAAGATCTCTTGTGAAGGGGGGAAAAAAAAAACCTGTAACATCACTATTATTATTATTAAGGGAATAATAATTCTTTAAGAGGTTTAAGAGCAAGAATCTGGTATAACTACCAGAAAAAAAAAATCTAGCTATAAGTTCATTTAACAGATGGATACATACATCTATTTTTAAAATAATGTCAAAGCCAGAAGATTGTAGAAACGTAGAATAGTTTGGGTTGGAAGGGACCTCAAAGATCTTCCAGTTCTGCCCCCCCTGCCTTGGGCAGGGACACCTCCCACCAGACCAGGGTTGCTCAAGGCCCCATCCAACTTGGCCTTGAACACCTCCTGGGATGGAGCATCCACAACCCCCTTGGGCAGCCTGTGCCAGTGTCTCACCACTGTCAGAGTGAAGAATTTCCTTCAAATTTCCAATCTAAATCTACCCTCTCCCAGTTTGAACCCATTAACCCTTGTCCTACCACTAGAGGCCCTTGTAAAAATATGTTGAAGTAGAGTTAGCAAAGAAAGTAGGAGTATCGCTTGACTGATTTGGTCCTGTTCTCAGACCAATGTCAAAGTAGTCAGGAACTGGATTTTAAAGAAAGGTTTAGCTTTATTTGGTTCTTTCCTAAAAATACATAACTGTGAATGACACAAGGAGTGGGCAGAATGGCTTTTGATGAGGGCATGGCTGCTTTTGTGTTTTCAAACATTGATAGTTTCTGGTACACCCAAATATAAAGATGTACTTCTGCAAGTGGGGAATGCATACTGTGCAAAAAGGGAGGACAGTCTGCCAGGCAGTTCCTCAGTAAGGAATATAGGTGGAAACCAACTTGATACAGTTTTTTACTCTAGTATCATGGCAAAAAAGGTTAATGTAATTCATGATGTGAGAATAAAGAGTAACTTGGGGATGCCGGGGGTTGGCTCCGATTTAACTTTCATCGAGTCTAATGGTAAGCCCACTATGAGAATGATGCATAAAACTGTCAGTCCAGTGTTTATAATTATTGTCAAAAATTGGAATGGAGACAGAAATAAGTAGCTGAAATTATTTTAGGTTTGAGAAAATGTTAAGGCACTTGAGACTAAATTTGTTCAATTTCTCAATATTTCTGTAAGATTGCAGTAGTGCCTATTTAATGTAGTGTGGTAGTATTTAATGCTCAGCAAATACCATGCACTAGGACCTCTTTAAAGCAAGAAGAACAGTTTTAATGTGAACTGATGGGCGAAAACTGAAAGTAGATAAAGATTATTTGTCTCTTGTCTTCGAATAAGACAGATTGTAATCTTTTTAATATATTTTTAGTTGAATGTGGTTTTCTGCAGCATTAGCTCATTGATGTGAACAGAGGAATGAAGCTGAAGGCTGAGAGGCGTGAACAGTTTGGTTAAACGGCCAGATGATCTCTTCTGGCCTGAACTCTGGCTGTTCAATTTTTATAATGCAATGGAGCAGTTTGGGTCACTTGCTATATCAGTCCATAGAAGCACGCAGCCTGCAATTCAGAGAGAAAGGTTTCTGTAAATGCACTAAAGGACACTTGGAGTATAATTCTGGAACCAGTCAATGCTCTGCACTGTTTCTGGCCTGTTTCTGAACTGCATGCTACTGTGGGGACGCAGCTTGCCATGATGGAGTTCAAGCCATTGCTAACATATTTAACATGGCCTTAATCAGATCTGACCACCTCGGATCTAGATAATCCGATAACTGTTGTATTAATCGTAGCCTTGCTACGCCTGCTAGCATATAGTAATGGGGGTGGGGGAGGATATTCATAAAATGTCCTGAGCAGAGAAGGTTTGAGAGAGACTGAGATAATTTTATCCTGGGCCACTTTCTAAATTAATTCTTAGTTCAGCACTTGCTTTGTAACAAACATCTTTTTCACGGCCAACAGTCTAGTGCCTCACTTTTGGAGGCATTCTAGTCAGGTTTCTTAATAAATCTCAGAATAATTTATGGGCTTTTTTCAATTTTCTTAGACCTTTTACCATGTATGTTATCTATGGCAGCTGTTCCTAGCATAGTCCTTCCAATTACACCTCTGTTTGAGAAGAAATTGACCCTGAAGAGAATGTTCTTCCAAGAATATCAATGGTATCAGTAAGGTGCAATCTGACGCTTCAATTTGAGAAGCAACTTCTCTAACAGTTAACAAAGTAGATGTCTGTGTGTTTAATTTCCTTTGCAAAATGAGTGATTTGTTTAGGAAATTTTTCATTAGACTTAATGGGTGAACTAAGGTTTTGTTTGTTTGGTTGGTTCTTTTTTTGTGGTTTTTATTTTGTTTGTTTTCTTTGGGCACTATGTATGGATTTAAGTTTATGGCTGTGCTGCAGATTTGTGAAAAGTACTTGGACTGTTCTGATTATGAGAGTTACATCAATTTAGTATTTAAATTAGTGAGCATTGAGTAGGGAGTGAGATACAGAAGGAAGAACCTCTAAGTTTATAAGGTTAGATTCAATGCTTATTGAAGTTGAAACCTGCCCAAAGCACAATGAAATGAACCCAGTATGTTTTGGGGATTGGCTTGTCTTCTCATTTGGCCCAAAGCTGGATTGTGGTTAGTATGTTCCTGTCAGCATATAGAAGGCCAAAAAATTAAGTCAGAGAAAGATCTGCTTCAGAGCCGTGCAGAGGAGGATTCATCAGGCTTAACCTTAGACGTTTGCAGTTTGGATTTCAGTCTCTGAGCTGATTGCCCAAAGGTTCCCATATAGATGAGGGTAAAATAGGCATTTTTAGTTGACATAGTTTTCTGTAAGAGAACATAAATTGTTCCCTTGACTACAGCCCTGCAAAAGAAGTGGGTAGAATGACTAGGTCTGCTCTGTACCCGATACCTACTTTTAACCACGTGAATCCTGTCCATGCTGTCTTGGATAATGGCCAGTTTCTAGGTACTGGCAGGCAGAACAAAAGAACTAGCAGGTACAAAGTACCTGATGCAGCCCGCACTCCCCAGGATAACTGCTGTTCCTTTCCTTTGATTGTCTGAAAGGGAAATGGAAAACCTACCCCCTGTGAAGGAAACTCGCTCTAATTAGGTAAAGCAAGTACCGGTCATGTTGAGCAGGTGAGCAGCAAAACACGGTGTAGCCTTGGCCAAGGAATCTGATTCCACTAGAAGCCAGGGAGGACAGACCTTTGCTGGTACACGTAGCTGTTGCCTTGCACCCTTCCCTTCTTTTCAAACAATGGTTGATTAGACATATCAACAGTTTAAAAAACATTAGCAGGAACACCCACAAGTACCGTGTAATATCTTACTAGCTCTTAGGGGCAGCACAGTAATTACTAAGCTACCGACTGCACGGAGTGAAGACAGACCTTCCCTTTTGCTTAAGCTATTGTATAGAAAAGGCGACAAGATTTGCAGAGCTGGAAAAAGAGGACAAGAGGGAACAAGATTGTACCCTTGTGGCTATGCTATGATTGAGTCCTGTTCCCAAGATTACATCAAATTTTCACTGAATAGCTACTTAACGTACAATGCATTAACAATCTTGGGAGCAGAAGCTGGAAATGATAATTGCACACTCTCCGGTCGAATATCCTATTAGGGTGCAGAGTCATGCTTTTCCTTTTGCTCTCTTTGTGGCTCCATGAAGCTTTTCTATTCATTGGCATGGCTAAAGCAGAAAGAAGAGTTGTCCCAGCTCCTCTTAATGCCTAATAGCTGGGGCCTGTTCTGTGATATGACAGATAAGGGAGTGAACCCTCTTCAGACTGAAGAACTGAGATTTCTCATTTCCTGAGCAGAAGGGCTAGTCAGTAGGCAATATATGTGTGTAAATTTATACACAAACACACACACACACATATATATATATATATATATATATGCATAAATGTAACTTCCTTACAATTTGTACTTAGCCAAGAGCTGCTTTTTAGAAAGATACTATACCCTCACTTTGTGTCTTTGGATTCTGTTGATGCTCTCAACACACTGAGTACACTGGGCTCCTGGCTTGTCTAGAGGCAATTTGAGTTTGTTACCAAAAATGGTGGGAGTGAGGATCGTATTTTTTAAAGCAGAAAAATACAGAGCTTTACTGGTATTTTGGGGGCATTAGCTCAACTTTCAGTTGCAGTCTGGCTCCCAGTGACTTAGTGTTGAGGATTTATGCTGGCACACAGAAGCAGAACTGCAAGTGCTTGTAGAGTCTTCAGATCAATCACGATGACACTCATGCTGAGTCTACGTAAAGATGTATGTTGTGGTTTGATTGTCACAGAATCACAGAATGGTAGGAGTTGGAAGGGACTTCTGGAGATCATCTAGGCCAGCCTCCATGACAAAGCAGGTTCGCCTAGAGCAGGTTGCGCAGGAATGTGTCCAGGTGGGTTTTGAAAGTCTCCAGGGAAGGAGACTCCTCAGTCTCTCTGGGGAGCCTGTTCCAGTGCTTCATCACCCTCATAGTAAAGTTTTTCCATATGTTCAGATGGAACATCCTTTGGTCCAGTTTGTGTCCATTGTCCCTTGTCCTGTCACTAGGTGCCACTGAAGAGTCTGGCCCCATCCTCTTGACATTCACCTTTTAGATATTTAGAAGCTTTTCTAAGATCCTTTCTGTCTTCTCTTCTTCAGGCTAAAGAGATCCAGGTGTCTCAACCTTTTCTTGTCAGAGAGATGCTCCAGTCCCCTAATCATCTTCACAGCTCTCCGTTGAACTGTCTCCCATAGTTTCCAGTCTCTCTTGAACTGGGGAGCCTAGAACTGGACACAATACTCTAGATGTGGCCTCACTAAGGCAGAGTACAGGGGGAGGAGAACCTCCCTCAGTTGTCTAGTTATTCCTAGTTGATTGTGGTTTTTCCCAAGCATGCTCATAGGATGTGACTGTTTGGTCTGAGCATAGCTGGTACACTGAAAGTCACTATTTTATTTTGATATCTTAAGCATTGCACAGTATTTTGAAAGCTTTGGTTTTGTATCCCAGATTTGGACTGGAACATATGATTTCAGGTCTGTAGTGAGCATATTGTAAGTAGAGTGACAGTCTGATGTGTAATAGTGATTTTTGCGCTGAATGAAGGTTAAGAACAATTTGACAATTAAAATAGACCTCCTAAGAAGGAACGGCTTAGACTGTGTGATGGTAGGATTGATTTACCCTGAGGTTATCAATATCTCTTGCAATGCATCTTACGTTTTTTAAGACAAACACAACAATACATTTTTTTCTCCTACTCTGTCTTCCCTCACACACAATGCATGAGGCAATACCCTTTAAATGATCTATGTAAAGCTAGTAAAGGAAATAGATTTTCCTTTTAGTGACGAGACACAGTGCTTCTATGATGAAGCTTTCATTTGTTCATAGGTGGCTGTTTCCAATCCAGAGTAAGTCTGAGGACTTTTGATGATGGAGCAAGGAGCTGTGTTCCACATACCATGCTAGTATTTATTCCTGAGCAAGCAGTGCCTTCTCTTGGGATTGCTTAGCAGACCAATTTGGATATTGCAAATGTGTCTGGTTGATTCAAAAGTCTTCTCTTGGTTTTAGTTAAGGGGCAGCAGTTAAGACACCTAATAGCACATTTGTTTATGAATCATTGGGCCGTATAAGCACTAAATCCACTGGCATCAGTATTGTGGGAATTGCAGCTATTTGTGAGTTTGTTGAAAATTTGTTGTGCAAATACTGAAGTATTTTGTGGGAAGCTGTTTGATATTTCTGGCAGGCCAAAATAATTTCATAATTTGAAAGTGGCTGAATTTCACTTCCAAGTACAAAAAGCACAACGATTATCTGTAGAACTTGCTGCCATGACTCTCCGTAGGTGTTTACCACAGCGTTAACCAAAGCTTCTGTTTATTTTTTTACATTTTCCTTCCCTCAACTACAATCTCCCACCCTTTATCAAAGGCTATAAAGTTCTATTTCTAGCGCTATTGCTGCGGTTCATAAAATGCTACTTTATAAAACATTTCCCTTTGCCTTACCAGCAGTAATTAATAGAATGTCGGGCTCCATTAAGTTCTGGGTTTATTGATTTAAATGAATGAGGTCTACTTTGTATGTTAAGGTGTGACTTTGGTTTCAGTTTGATTATTTCTCAATACTTTGTACATTAGTAGTGCTCTTCCGTCAGTGGTCTGAGAAACTGTGTTACACGAAGGTCCAAACTGTTGCTAGCCACGCCTTCAGAAGTTCAGCATGCTTTCTGGAGTAAGTCCAACCAGGAGAAAGTTGAGCTCTGCCACTTCTTCTCTTCTATCAAGAATCTGCTTCTCTGCCACAAAAACACAAGGATATTTTTGCCTATTACATAGAGAAGTAAAGAAAAATTTGCCCTCGCAATGAGAAAAACCTAAACTCTGTTACTGGAACAGCTTGTTAAAACTTGATTGGCACTGTACTGGGATCTGTTCAGAAACCTCTGCCAGATCCATGTTTTACTAAAAATCACTTCCAGTGAATCTTTAGGCGTTGCATTTCCTCCTTCTCTTCCTGTAGCTGATAACTCTTTGGCTTGTCAACTGCCTGAGGGTGTGGCTGCTTTGAGGCCACTGAACACAAACCCACAGTCTTGCACTTGGGACTTGGAGTATAAGGCCAGGTGAGGCTACAAAAGCTGTAATGGTACCAGGCTAAGATAAGGCCAGCTCTTGTATCTTGGGGATTGCAGGTGACCACATCCCTACACCACTGAGGAAGGTGAGTGTAAGGGGTTGTGGATTACATTCATCTCCTAATGGAAGATAAATAGAAGTTCAACCATCTGCACTTTGGTGACAGTTACCATCTTGGCCAGCACGAAAACTGGGAGCTAGTTCTGTGACACCCTGCAGCTGGGATTGGTGAACCAGTGTGTGTGGGTAGATGTAATAAATTAGCATATTTTTGCAGATATTTACACAAGAAATAGGGAAAATAAATTCTAGTATACAATAAAACTATATATTAGTATATATAAAAAATTAGAGTAAGGAATTGAAATACGTGCCCAATAGCAAGTGACACACAAGGCTCTGTTTTTGCATACCATGGGAATGTCTCTCAGGTCTTGAGCTATATTTAATCTATTAATTCAATTTCTTGCTCTTTAAATTTTACATGAGCTTAATGTACTTACAACCTAATTGAAAAGGTATTGTCAAGTTCTATTAAGTTACACTGGGGGCAGTTAAATAGCAAGTTGAGTTCCTCTTGTTAAAGGTATCAGAATATCTTTCCTGAAACCACCCACCCCCTATATTTTCAACAAGATTAGTTATATTATGAACAACATCTTTTCTACAGAAGGGTGCTCCATTAAAAACAAACCAACAAAAAAACTGGCTAGAGTGTCAGAAAACAAAATAGGTTTGAGTTAGAAAAAAAAAACAAGCCAGACGTGGCTGCTACTGTTTATTGATATGCTTGTATTTGAAACATGAAACAGGAATCTAATACTTAATGATGGAAAAAAAAAATGTAGTTAGCAGGTGGTCCAGTATGACCTGCTTACGTTTATGGAACTTTTATCCAGCTAGCTGCAAAAAATGAAGATGCAGAAGAAGGAACAAAAAACTTCTAGGTCAGCTGATACATTCTCTCAGATGTTTTCTAGAAAACATTTAATTTAACATTGTTTGAATTTAGCATCTAACAGTCAGACTTTGCTTAATCTGTTTGTTGCCAGAGCACTGCAATTTGGATGCTCCTGGCTGCAACAGTAGGAGCTTTAAGAGCATTTTTTGCTGTCATTCTTGTTGGCAAGCTGGGCTTTTCTGTTGGGATAACATTTCCCATGCTCAGCACAACCAGCCTTACATGTGGGGTAGTGCTTTTCAGCAGGAATGGACATCATGGGCACTGCTATTCAGGTACCAAATAGCAGTAATTTGAACATAGGTTTGTGTGTAGGTCAGATATCTTTGAGAGTCTCTTGGAGAAAAATACTTGTATACTGCTGAATATGATGTATATTTTCTCTTAGGTATTTCATCTTGAGAATGAATGGTCTTAAATGTAGTTACGGAAACACTGCTGACCAAGTTAACTCCCTGAGAAAAGGGCTGGTTGCACAGCAGAGTATGGGAACTATACTTTACCTGAAGTGCTTCTATAAACCCTGGATGCTCATTTATAATTAGCTAAACAACCTGATATCAACCAGCAACTAGCTTGAATGACCTAAACCAGAAATATTGAACTTTTTTCAGATACTGAATCTTTGTACAAGGATTATTTTATTACTCCTGTACTGCTGTATGTTTTACTTTACCTTGTATATTAAGCTTTGATGGTATTTGTTTTAATTCTTTGTAAAACTTAGATTCTATATTTTCTCTTACTAATTTTTTTTGCATTAGCTGGAATATCAACAAACGCACAAATGAGTTATTACTTGGTATTACCCTTAATATGCAAGAAAGCATGCATATATCTTTTGTGATATTATCAACTTATCAGGCAGTCTTTGCACATTTGACATGATTACTGTTATTAATAAAGGCCACAGTATGAAATTGCACAGACAAACACACAGCGCTTCCAAAGGGAAACTGTTTAAATTGATGTCCACATCCAGTACTGCAGTTACATGACATATTTGCTGATAGCTAGCTTTTACATATTGACATACATTTTTATTTAACTTTACCTGGAAATGTCAGGAGGAGAGTTCAGGGAAAACAGAGGAGAGATTTTAATTAATATTGCTCACGGTGGGACACAAGTATTGTTTCAGTTTCAAATTAGAGCAGTGCTCACTCAGGCATGCACTGTTAATATGTTATAATTAAGGACTTGTAGAGCAAGGAAAAATTAATGGACAGCATCTCAAATAATGATGCTGTACTTCACTCCTGAGTTGCATTACAGCAGAGGGAATCGGTACAGCCTTGTGCTTCATCTATCATTTGCCTTTGCTTCAAATTGGTCTGTGTGTGTGTATATATGATTAAAAATCACCAAAGGCCAGAAGTTATAAAAGGTATAGAGATGTCCGTATATGTATGGCCATTAAATAATCAAAAGGTGTTTTTAAAAGTCTACATATATGCTTGTGTTTTATATTTTATTGTAAAAGGAAATGTAACATGTTTATAAAGCTTTTGTCATCTTATACCCCCCAAGTTCAATAATGGACTAGAATATTCCCCACAAAAGCTTTACTCTCTTAAAGAATCCTGTGCATTATAGTTTTATAGGTAGGCAACTGCAAAGAATATTGGTTGTGGAAGCTACTGATATGAGGAGTGCTAGTTTTATCACTTTTACCACATCTCTTGGTCTGTCATAATTCAAAATTAAACTGTTACTTCAAAGGTATAGACATAAAATTGTAATTGCTAGCTACTTTACAGAAATAATGAAGATTTACTGTAGAGAAAATTCTGGTAAGGGACATTTCATGGAAGTCATATAAATGTATTTATAAGCATATTAATTGTAACAACAAGAGGGATCCACTTTGACTTGCTTGTATTATGAAAGTTTATTTAAATCTTTTATGTCTTGGGTTTTGTTCAGATTTGTTTAATAATAGCTAACCGACTGGAAGCCTTTATTCTCATCTAAAAAGCTTCCTACGATGAGCATGCTCATGCTCTGTTTGTATTATGGGTCTGAGGATGGCATTGCTGCTTTGAAGGTGGGAAACTAAGTTCTGTATTTGGTTGGACTTATCAACCGAGTATGTGAAATTGCTGCATCCAGATGGCTGGTAGCTCCTTCTCCATCTAGTTGTGAAAAGAGATTGTCAGACCTTGTTTTGGTGATGATTCATCCCTGACTGAGAATTTTACATAATTATATGATTCTCTGCCTCTAATTTTTGTGTTGTGGAATAAACACATCTTTCATGGAAAAAAATATAGTTGTTACAAACCTGCAGTTTAATTTCCATCCAAGGATTTCCAGACATTTTATAAACTCAAATACATTAGGAGTTGGAACAAGATCTCTTTTAAGAAAAATAGACATAAAAGGCTGGTAAGAGTCTGAATCAACCATACAGACTGAATTTTGAAAATTTGTTGATTCCTGATATGTATTGTACAGCAATTCACAGAAAATGTAACACTAAAAAAAAAAAAAAAAACCCCAAAAAACCACAAAACAACCTCCCAAAAAACAAATGGGCAAAATAAACTTGTGCAGCAAATTTATAGAATTTTCACTTCTGACAGTAAGTTTTATGTATATAAAAAAAGAGGGTTAAAAATTTGTCTGGCCTGAGAGGGGCATAAATTTCTTCTCACACCAATGTAGTCTGATCTGAGTTGCAATGACTGGATTCAACCAGCATGTCAGGCCTAAAAGCTGTCGTTTGATAGCTGTTGAGAAAATCTGAGAGATCCCCATTTAAGCAATGTCAAAGCAGAATGAGATTCTCGCTGTCCAGTGTTCCTTAGCCATTTTGTATGGCATTGATATGCAAAAAAAAAAAAGTGATTTTATTAGGAGGGGAAATAACTTTTCTACATATAGTGCATAAAGTTATTTTTATTGCAAGATATAAAATTCTCAGGTATTCTGAGAGAGTTGTCAATAGTGCAAACACAATCCAAGTATCTGTTGAAACTTACTGTTTCTCTTCCACCCCACCCTCCACAAAAGTCACATCATGATAAAGCTGCCTCTTAAAAATGTGCATTATACAAACCCAATATTTTGGCAGTACCTACCCAATCTTAAATGTGGCACGAGAAATCAATCTCAGGTGGAATCCTCAATTTGCCCAAATTGAAATGGACAGACCTTGTACTAACTATTGTACAAGTCACATCTCTGTTGTGGAAACTCAATAGCCTCCTGCAGTTTGAGGCTTCACTTGAAGTGTTCGATACTGCCTTGTAATCAGAACAAACTTCTGATCCTATCAACTTTGACTTTGATCATATTTACCTAATTTATTTCATTGCCTGCATAAATGTGATTACATGGGGCTCATAGGAGACTTTTCTTCTAAGGGTCTTGATGAAAATATAGTGCACCGGTATCTTCTTATGCAACTTCTTTGTTCGTCCAAATAAAAACCAGTTTTTTCTTTGGTAGTTTTTATTACTTTTTTTTAATGACCATTTTGTCATAAGAGAATTCAAAGCTGTTTGTATGGCTTTACAATGCCTATTATCTTTTCCCTAAAAACAAGTTCTGATTTTTTAATGTAAAACTTATTGAAGTGGTGTGCTGATTTAGCCATCATCATTTTATGCTGCCAGAAGTTGCCTGATCACACAGACCAACTCTGAACACAGCAACAGCCCCTCAGAAGTCTTCCTTCAGACAGTCCTCCCATAGGTTCTTGTTGGCCCAGCAACTCTGCTGCCCACTGTGGTGCCAGCATCACCTGCTGGACACAACAGACAGAGATGGCTCCCCCAGTGTCCCCTCACATGGAAGGACACCACTGGGAAAGCTCAGCAAGATGTAACCAACCCCAACAGAAGCCACACCCAACCAGAAGCTTGTCTGACTGACAGGCTTCTGGTTAAAGTAGCCCTGGTCTCACCTATCACTCCAGCCATGACCAGCTGGGTGAGAGTGGAGCCACAGAGCCCCAGGTGAGCCAGGTTCTGCCTCTGGAATATGAAGCCAACAGAAACAACAAAATATTCTGCTAGGTTGCGACTCATTCACAGGTCAACTCCAACTTGGGACCCACAGCTCAGGCCCCAGCACTTCAACTGGTTACCCAACTTTGTAGACACTTACTGTGAATGTATTCTAAAGCCTACTAAGTTATTTAAATTTCTTCCCTTTCTCTTAATGTATTTTTCCACATCACAATTCCAAACAAAATTGAAGTCTTCTTCATTTATTTGACCTGTCCCAATGGTGTGGCTAGCTTCAAGCCAGCCAGAAAGAATATAATTGTTCCCTTTGCTGAAAAGGATTCCCAGATGAGAAGAGCTGCCCTTCTATGCCCTCCATTATTCCCTAAAAGACTGTCTGCTACATACCATAAGTCTTTGAAAGCTGTCTCTCAGTATAATAACATGTGACTTGAGATGCTTCAGGAGTTTGATGCTAGGATAAGTGGAGCAGAAAGCTCAGCCAGATTTCCACTCTCTCTACTGTCTGCTGTTGAACTGCAATATAAGCTTGTATTTAGACTCATCATAGAATGTTTTGGGTTGAAGGGACCTTTTAAGTTCATCTAGTCCAACCCACCCTGCAGTGAGCAGGGGCATCTGCAACTAGATCAGGTTGCTCAGAATCCCATTCAATCTGGCATTGAACACTTCAATCGGCATCTGCAACCTCTCTGGGCAACCTCTTCCAGTGTTTCACCACCCCTATTGTCTTCCTTATATCTAGTCTAAATCTACCTTTTGTTTAAAACTGTTATCGTTTGTCACTTTACTCTTATATATGAACTATCATCTGAGGTACCACATGATATGCCATAGACAGAGAAACTGGGAAGGATTGAACCATCTATTTTCTGACTATTTTCATACTAGTTTTGTGTTCTTTATAACATGTTCTTTTTGTCTGTTTCTGTATGTTATATGCTACACTTCATCTTTCTGACTTTTGTCCCACTGTCTTCTTGCTATTTTTATATTCCTACTTATTAACTTGATTTCAAATGTGATTTATTTTGAAGAGCTTGTAATTTATCTACCTATCAGACCTCTAGGTGCTGTGAAATTAGTCTTTGAGAATCCAGTATTCACTTAATCCTTTTTCTTTTATGAAGACTTTCTGACCTTTGCCATTTTACCATCTTTTGCACCCATAGCTCCTTTGACAGGTCTTGAAGAGCCCTTCTCTTCTGCCTCAACAAGCTGTTGAGGGTGTTCCTCTATTGCTTTTATATGCTTTTATGTAAATAAATAGCCCAGAGTGTCCTGCTGCATTCTGCTTCCAGCAAGCATTTAGTAGTGATCTTCCACTTTGTACTTATTGTCTGTGTTCTCTTTTTCATATTTTATTTTTTTTTGTTGTAGTTGATGATAAAATGTATTAGCAACCTAAAAACCACTGTTCAGTAGCATAAATAAACATACAAGTCTATGCCTACATAACTGTATCTGTCCATGCAAAGTACAAACAAACTGCAATGAAAATGTTGATTTAGTTTTGTTTTGCACTCAGAATTGGCAAAGGGTAGTACCTGCTTTGCAACACTGATGGTGTTCCTTGAAGACTGTGAATTTTTTCATGATGTCTAGCCTCATTTTATAACTTACTGTGAATTTATAGATTTAAACATTAAGCCAATGTCTGTTTTTAAAAAGCTTTTTGGTATAAAAGGTTGTATGCTGACACTTTGTCTTTGCCTGAGTACTTTGGTTTGCATTCTCAATACAATTTCTATACAGCCAAGTGAGGTACAAATGTATCATGTTACAATAAAAACTGAGATTCTCATTTAGAAATGTTCCAGGACTGGGTTTTGACAGCACCAAAATATTTTGGGATTTCTGGTAAAAATTTTATATTTTTCAAGAAACTTCCTAATCCAAGTAAACTCATGTTAAGAAAAAATATTTATTTTTCTTAATTAAAACCAGTAATTCATCCAGGCTACATCATACAGACAAATTTTACATTTATCTCCAGCATCACCCTGTGCTGCTTCCTTGTTTCTGCCCCAACCAGATACAGTAGCAACATTCTATTTCTGCTATCTCGACATCATCTGTTTTTGCTTTTTGTGACAAGAATAACAGAGTTTCAGTTGTTGACTAGTGCAGATAACTGAAAAATACTTTAAAGCCATTTTTATTTTAAAAGAAAATCATTAATATAGGGAAACTGAATAGTTACAGTTCTCTTGCAGCTATCACGAAGCCTCAAAGAACTGGTAGATTGAATATTAGCCAAAATGATACAGTTTTAAAGACAATTTCTAGCTGGTTTTTTTTCAAAATCTAAGCTTCTAGATGTATGGTCAGTGTTTGAAATAATAAAATACGTCTAAACATACTGATCTTTAGGAAAGACATGTTTTTCCAGAAGTTGCATGACCTTCCAGATGTATACTTTTTTGTGTGTGCCTCAAAGAGCACAGCCCAGCAAGGCTATCAGCAGTGGGCAAATCAGTTTTGTGCACACAAGCGTTTTGTTCATATTTAGAGGAATCAGCATTTACCATGTAGCTCATCCTTAACTAATTTGCTCTTCTAGATGGATTTCTACTACAAGATCTTGTGACTTCATAGCAGATGCAGCTCAGTGCTTTTCTGCCATGCATGCTTTGGGTGGCAAAAAGAGAAGGATTAAGAGAAGTGCAGGAGCTTCTGGAAGCTGTAAAAGGCCTTCTCTAATCTGATTTCTTTCTGCAATGCGATCACCACCTTTCTCTGCAGATAAATCCCTTTATCTGTATCTGTCTTAAGGCTTTTCTTCCAAGTGCAAGACTTGTTCTCTCTTCAGTAGTGCAGTCATACAATGTGCTAATGAGAGATTCCACCTACTATCTATATGCTTCTCCCAAGGCAGGGAGGCAACGTTGAGGATGCTGAAGCTGCTAAACATTACTGCATTTGTTGGTTTTTCTTCTCTAGGTGAAGGAAAACACCTTAAGTATTCAGTTTTCTTCCCACACTTTTAGTGACCTACAGAAGAGAAAATTAGAAAAAAAAATCATTTAAATAAGAATATCAGGGACAGAGACTTTATTCTATTTTCCATTGATACTGCTTATCTACCATATTTCTATTCATATAATCCCCGTGTATTAGCATTTGGATTTATGTGTATATCAGCTAAATCGGCTGCTAGCTGCCCTGTTTGTATAGAATAAATGATTTTTTTTTGCTGTAGCAAAGCCTCTTTTGGCTCCCTCATTTTATTTTCTTGCTGTTTTGAAGTTGAACACGTTTCTGAGGTACCAGATGGCCAGGTATTAAATGCATAAAGTGCATTATTTCCTCCTTCCCTCCCCTGCAGCAGCCTGTTTCTGTTAGCCGTGCAAATAGGAGTGGTTGAGATTAAAAGCAGGAGTTGCAGCTGATATAAACCTCAATAAAACCAAGGGCATTGAATGTGTCTGAAAAGTAAGCAACTTTTGCCATTCTTAAGCTGCTTATAATAGCGTTAAATAAAATTGTTGGCTGAAGAGACTGTTTATTCATTGTGCGTTTCATGTTGACTGCAGAGAGAGGGGAGTTTGGAGGATGAGCTCTATTTTAGTTGGTAATAACCTGTGTTTAAAAACAAACTGGGATGGTTCAAAGTCAATATGTGATAGAAGTCACTCTCAGCCATTAGTGAGTTGAGACAAATTTTAGCATGACAGTGAAGAATACGTAGGGAGTTAAAATAATTGATCATACTGTTGTGGGGTTGACAATGTAAGGCTACAGTAAGAGACTGTTATTCCCTCATACTGATTTAAAAACCTTGTGAAATGCAGATAAAACTACTAACTCCTCACTGCCCATCTTATCTAATATCCAGAGTTAAGCCTTGTATAAACAGGATGTGTCTGAATGGCAGGTAGATATACGTAACTTATGGATTTCTGGTGCTTGATAACTTAGTTCAAGTAAAAAGTAGTAGAGTGTTTCTGCAGACACACTTTAATTAAACTTGTCCCAGTAGGTTAAGTCACATAATGTTCCAGCTTTGCAGACCCTGTTGCTTCATTGGATTTTAGCTTTTAAGAATTTGCAAGTAAGACAATGTACTATAGAGAGAAAAATTAGTATAATAACTAAGATGTTTAAAGTATCTTGATCTTTCATAAGAAAAATGAGGTATGTTTTTTTTATGACTTCATATATCCAAATATCTGAGGTGAATTTTACAGCTTTATGTATATCATTACTGTTTCTAAAGTAGTTTTTTTCATCTTGGGGAAGTGCTCCTGTAAAATATGGGTCTGGTTGTATACAGCCATGGAGGTTGTAGTATACAGGACTACTGAAATTACTTGTGACCTTGCCTGTCATTCGTTAGTGAATGCAGCAGCAACATTAATCAAAATGTACTCATTGGAGAATTTTCATCTATAGTATACTGCTCCCATAACTCTTCCTATATTTTTCCTCATGTCAGCAAGATCTGACATTTTTAGAGCAGATGCGTAATTTCTGCAAATATTTGTAATTCACTTTACAGGGCATATATATAACGTAAAAGATGCTATGATATTCAGGCTTTAACACATTGGACATTTTGTGGTTCTTGTGGGCCTGACCTCAATTTATTTGCAAAATTTTTTGAATACTAGCACAGAAGCTTTATAATACAGGGTATTTAAGTCTCTCATACTAAGTTGGGTTGGTGATCTGTCGTAAAATAGCAAACAATACGTTTTAGTCCATGAGAATTACTCTGTGGAAGTACTGGAGCACTGAATCGATGCATAAATCCTACTGATTTCAACACAATCAAAATATCACTGGCTATCTTTTTCACCCCAGTGCCTGTCATTCTTGGCTGTGAGACCTCAAGCATCATTGTCTTTGTGAATACTGGTTCTGATGATAATATGACCAGGCTGATGACTTATTGCTTCTCATTCTAAGTGTTTGTTCCAGCACTACTTCTCTGTACACCAAAGTATGTGACAGGATTTCATTCTTATTTTCTGACAAAAGTAGGTCAATAGTAGGTACCTCCCTGTTGTCATCCACAGTTCACACCGATGGAGGGATATCTCTTAGCATCTCACTTTCACCTCTTGCTTTCTCTTTCTTTGCAAATAACAAAATCTTAAATATCTAATGTAGGGCTGTGTTTAGCAGGAATGTTAAAATTTATTTCTTTGAGGAACATAGGTGTGTTTGTTACTCTACAAGAAAGCCTTGTAAAGATAGCCTTGTGATAAGAACAGTAGGAAATGTGACTGGAAAGCCATCTGGTCCGTGCTGCTACCCCCGAGGATATGTCTGTGTGGAAGGGAGTGACTGTTGTAGAAATGGCGTGTTTGTAAGAGCTGTGTTGGGTTGTTCCTCCATGCCTGTTCCTCCTGCCTGTTCCTTGACTGTAACCCAGGGGGCCCTGGTGTGAAACAGTGCTGGGTACGTTACATCTCCGTGGTTGTACTGCCGGTCAGTTCCTTTGAGGAAATGTGAACAAGCAAAAGTCACTATACTGCTTAGTTTATTGTTCTCTGCAGTCATCTATATGTGTATTGCATATGCCTCAAATCATACATTGTGAAAAGGGGTATTAGGTTCAAACATTACCTTGCACTGTCTTTTATAACCCCAGTCCCTTTCCCAGAAGAGGGAGACATAAAATATGGTTGAATCAAAGGAGGAAAGCATCTGGTATGAGGAGACTCTAATTAGCAAGCAACTTTACCATTCCTGAGGGAATGAAAATCGCAGAACGAGTAAATATCAATAGTGTGGGAACATTTGGTATGACAGAATGTTTTCTTGTAAAGGAGAGAGAAAGAGACTGTGTAAATGTGATTATAGATTTTGAAGCAAGGCAAAATGTTTCTCAGCTAGATTCTGGCTGTGTTTATGTTCGCACATAATGTGGTGCAATTGGAGCAGACCTACCAAGCAAAACACTTCATTTGCAAACCTGAAATCCAGGCTTGCTCAGATTTCAGGAGGTGCTTTCCCTTGGAAGATCTCTAGTCTGATCGTAGGTCTTGAATGCCATTAGTGCTGATTTCTGTCAAAAAGGTGAATGCATGTGCTCTGCTGTGGAAACCAAAGTCTGCTCAGTGAGGGCAAAGCAGAGATTTGCTGCAAAAACATATGACTTGTGAAATGAAACACTACTGTAAGTACACCTTCCTCCTTCCATTTTTGTAAGTCTTCATGCCAAAGAGTGTGTTTGACATGTGAAATTTCATATGGAAACCCTGTCCAAACTCAGGTTTTGTCTGTCGGAAATGTTTTTCCTAGTATGAAATCTAAGGATTTTCCTAGAGAGAGAAGCAATGAAGCTGGCAGTGCTATATTAACACCATCTTCCATTACTGAAATGCTTACCAAACTCTGAAATACATTAATTAACATAAGACCATTTTGTAGAAAGGGAGGGCAGAAGAGATGAAGTCTGATTGTGTGGGTATTTTTCTTAATGATGCTTGCATAGGGAAACAATGCTGACAGTCTCCCCTAAAACAGAGCAGTCCTGTCTATCCGTTCATCTGCAGAGGTGCTCTCAAAACCAAGTTATTATTGATGGTTACTGCTACATTCCTCAGGTCCTGGCCTGGCTTTTTTTGTTGTTGTTACTGATATATTTTCCAGCAGTATTCCCCCTTTTCAAGATTATTGATTTATTTCCTGCAATCAGAGCTGCACTGCTTTTTGCAATGCTGTTTTCAGCGACTGATTCTGCTGGCTTTTTTTTCCTGCAGGTTTGTACATGAGTAGCCTGATTTCACTTTAACCTTTATCTTTTGTGAACAGCCTGTGCAGTAGCATTGCAGTAGGAGGGACATGAGATTGTGGTAGATCATCCAGAGCTTTTTTAATTTATTTTTTTTTCCAACCTGTTTAAGAGCACTCTTTCTCATTAGGAAAAAAAGGAAAACTGAACAAACAAACAAAACTTTCCAGTGCAATAAAATTGTGAATGATTTGAGAAAAATCAGAATAAATAAGAATATCTACTTCCTTGTTTTACGCCATCTGTTGCTACATGGACTCATGACAAAGTTGCTTCACTACCAATAGAAAGCTAGCAGTGGAAGATTACTGGGAAGACAGAAGCGTTTTGTGTTTTGCTCTCCCTCCTCCAATACTACATCTGAAAAAAAGATTAGCTCTACACAGTTGGCACAAGCATTCAGAGGAGTAGCAAGTGTGCTGGAACAGCAAAGAACTAAAAGACAGAAACCATTTCAGTGAGATGATTTGAGATCACCTCAACCTATTTCCAGGTGCTTTGCAGTGAAATGTATTCAATCCAGTCTAACAGCAGCAATCTCACAGAAATCATAGAGAGGATCTAGTGTTTCAGGAAAAGTAAAGGGTAGATGGAGCTAACCAAAAAGAAAGGAGGATGCAAGACTGGAGAGGAGGTACTCTCAGCTGAACTCAAGTTTCTGGGAAAAGACAGAGCTACATATGCTTCACCTGCTTGTTTATGAGCCTCTACCCCATTTAAAAAAAGGGGTAAGTAAGAGACAACATGGGTTTGTGTGAAAACAAACAAAACAAACCAGCAACAAACTCCACAAAAAAAACCCCAAATCGAAACAAAAACCCCACACCCACTCCCACCCCTAAAATAAACCCCCAAACCAAAAGGGTTTTCTATGACCTAATGCCATCCTTTGATGGATCAGCAAACCACAGGGCTAAGCATACACAGCAAACATGATTAAATAATGAATTTAAGGAGGTTTTTGATACTTAGGTTCTCACGAGCAAGTTGTACGGTCACTGTCCATATGAAAGTCCCTAACCTCATGTGTGCATCAGTAATGGAGCAAAACCCACTCCAGGATGGAACCTGGTACTAATGGAGACTGTGTGCAGCAGGAGCGCCTGGTTTTGTCTGCGTTGAGTCCTTTCACTCTGTGAACGTGTCCATGGGGGCAGTGACTGACCAGCCAGGTCTGCTTGTTTGAAGATGCTTATTTGGTGCTTTTCAATGTTTTCATAATGTTTTACATGATACAGCTGAGAGTGTGCTTATGAAATCTGCTAGTGATATACAAGCCAGGAGGATCTGTCAACATGCTTAAGGACATGCTTGAAATCCATAATTACTTAGAAAAATAATTTGATAAATGACGTGAAATAAATGCAGTGCAGTCCAGTCAAGTACTGCACTTATCTGTAGTGTACCACAGGTGGAAGGGGAGAGGCTAGCAAAGAAGCAGAAACTCTCTGGGTTATGAAGTGCATCTCAAGTTGTGCTTGATTCAGTCCCATCACCACGTTGCACAAATATCGAGTGGCCACTTGGTATGTCTAAGGAGGAATGCTATGTCGAATGTATGGCAGATAATCCTTCTACTCTGGTCAGCACTTTTGTGAGACTTATTCTGGAGAAATGCCCAGTTTTGGTGCTGGAAGGGGTCTGTTTGGAGTGACATGAAGAAAGACCGATGAAAGTCAGTGTTCTGCAAAAGGAAAGCCTGAGAGGGAAGAAAAAAGGTCTCCCTGTACTGAGAACAAAACCTTGTAGTTTAAGCAACATCATGGGATGCCAAGAGAAAGCATGTGTAGGAATGTCCAAACCCTACAGACAATGAGTACAGAAATAGATTCCTAGTGAGATACAGCCTGTAGGAATGGTGGAGGGATTTTTGCTCCTGCCTGAAGGTGGGGGATGGGCTGCCTGATCTCACAAGGTCTGAACGTGCATCCTATTTTTCCTGAGATGCCAGCTTGCCTGGGTGGAGACCTCAGAGAATCGAGAGCCAGAGGAACTGTGTGGAAGAGACAAAAAATGGAAGCAAAATATGTTCAGCTTCCCAGGACTTTAATCTTTGAGTAGAAAAAGACACAGGTGCAACCAAATGATAGGCAGTAACTGAAATGTGCCAGAATACAGGGGTATGCTGCGCTCCACCATCTGTTATATTAGTTACAATCCTCATTGCAGCATCCTCCGGGCCTTGCTCTTGCAAAGGATTTTGCCTGCCTACACACTTGTCTTGTATGCCAGCCTCAAGCTTTAAATTGTCTTTAAACTTTATGAGACATGAAAGTTTTTTGTCGCTTTGGTCTTTTATATTGCAAATCATTTGAGATTTCATATGGCTTGTGGGGAGGTATTCGGATGGTATAGAAACGTTCCAGAGAAAATGGTTTTTGTGAAACACCTGTTATTGTTGCAGTGTCTTCCTTGTCTGTTCTAAACTCATGTCTCAAGTACTATAAACACAGTCTTCTAGTCACTGACATTTTTATTCCCTATTATTACCACAGGTCCTATCCACTTGGATGCCCTAGCTTTGAATATGGGATTAATTTTGCCTAATTTTAACAATTTAGAGGTTTAGGTATTTAGCCTAAATGACTCTAGGATTCTCCTCTGGATGGTGGGTGGCAATACGTGCCTTTGGACAAGGATTTGGTGGTTAATGTTGAAGGAAAGGACTTTGCACTTAGAATGGGAGTAAAAGCTTTGATTACAAAAGAATGGGAAAGTGTGACTTGGCTTTATATAAAGTGTCTATTTTTTATTAACTAGCTGCTAGAGTAACAAATTTTGTGGCACATTCATTTGTTAGTTTTAGAATAGGTTTTGCTTATAAAGATGAAGAACAACAGAGGAGCTTTTATAATTTTTTTTTTTACTTAGCTTTAAAATATATGTATGAATATTATGACTAAGACATAACTAAGTCATTATTATTCCTGTGATGTGAATGCAAATGGCACTGCATTGAACAGTTATTTGTATTCTGTTGTGGGTTCATGTATGCAACCTGTGATTGGGTCATTACTGTGTAAATAAGATGTTTAGTTTAGTCTTTTTCTCTGCGAAATGAAAGTCTGGAACAGCTTGTCTGAATTTTGTAGGTAGAAGTTACAGAGATGAAGACCCCATCCATGGAGTTATGTTCCTATTTGCATGCAAACATTTTGCATATTATTTGAGGAGGAAAGTAACTGTGCTAGGCCTTTACTTTGCATGGCATATAACGTAATTAACATGCCCTCAGGTAACGAGCAATGTCAATGAAGTTTACTAGGGATTAGTGTGATGAGCTTTGTAACTGAAATCTGGCTTTTACTTTCTCCCCTATAAATCACAATATAGCCATACACGTATAAAGTTTGACCTTTTATGGGAAGAAGCATTTATTTAATTCATTTTTGCAAAGCAAAGCTGTGAATAATTCTTGGGTAATCTTACATATATGTATTAGTAAGTTTTACTTGTAAATTTTGGTTGTGGAATAGTAATGTGCATTTTTTGCCTTTGGTAATAATGCCCTTTGAGAAGTCATAGATGGAAATATGCAAATCATTTCCCATGAGCTACTTTTAATATGCTTTCCTCTTAATGAAATCCATCTTAGCTTCATATTTACTTTTTGGCTTTTATTCATTATTTCTGTGATTAATCCATATGGAAGGGATGGTAGAGTTTAGACTCCTGCAGTTCAAGACATACAGTCACTATGGAAAGTAACAGTTGGAAGTTATTTGGGACATCTTCCTATATTCCCTTTTGGAGGCTGCCATCTTGTGTTCTGAAATCAAAATTTCCATTACCATTCTCTTGACAGTTACTGTAGTTTTGAAAGTGGCTTTTAAATTAAGAACACAGTGCAGATAAATACTGCAGTATTTACCCTAATGTGTAGATAGTAAGATATATTAATATATAGTCATCCTTTTGTCTTAAAGCAATGTGATCCGAATAAGCTTTTAAGGATTTTTATTCTGAAACCCATTTCTGGACTTTGAGAAGACAACCGAAATGAAGAGCTTTGCAGCGGACTGTTGGATCTGACACTAAAATATCGTTTTCTTGCAGATTTTACATGAGACTGCTAGCAATATTTTTCTTGTAAAGTTCTCACTTGGAGATAAGAGTGAGGTATGCGGGATTTTATATTAAAGAACATATTTTTTGGCTACCTTTTCCAATCTGCTCCGTGAAATTGTTTTCAAAACTTTGAAAATTAAATATAAAAAATCAAATGCAGATTCAAATTTCGTGAAGATTCTTCTACTTTATTCTATTATATTGTTTTCAACTTGCTTCTAGTTTTAGGCTAATTTGTTCTTCTGCAATATTTTCTCGTGTGAAAAGTTGAAAGAGCAAATGCAAAGGTTATCTCATGTTTATTAGTAGATTATAAGTTAGGATCTTTCGGGGCTTTGAGGGTCCAGAGGAACCCATAATAAGGTCCTAAATGTCAGAATGAAGTAAATTTGTATCTATTCCACCATTTAGTGGTAAAGGTGCCAAGCAACCTTCTTTAATTTATAGCATGAAATGAGTTACATTCAGAACAATTTCAACATCAGGGAAAATGTGTAGGGAAGTTTTCAGTGTCTCATATATACAGAAATGAAAGCTGGAGCTAGACTTTTGGAAACTGATGTGAACAGGAAGGTTTTGGATTTTTTTACAGACATCAGAACTGATTGGTCTTGTTCTTCTTTATAATAGTAGTATATTTTCCTAGTCTCTTTATGGAGTGAATTAAGCAGAACTTTGCTGAAAAATCTGCCGCTCATCTTTCCAAAATGAAACTCAAAGTGATATTTGGAAATCCACTTCAAAGTGATATTTTCCTCACCTGTCAAGATGTAAGGGCTCTGGACTATTTTTGATTAATGTACGAGGAAAAAAAAAAAGTACATGTGATACACCCAGTGAAGAGGTGTTGCAATTGTTCTTGATTCATCCGTGCTCATGATACGGTTATAATTTTAATATAGCTGCTCCAGTGGATGATGTGCTGTTATGATGCTTTGCTTATGTAAAGCCTTTCATGTTCATTTTTAGCACAAATTTACATTGAACTGAACTTGAAAACATCTAATATTATGGTCTGTATTCTCCATCATTAAATAAATTAAACCCGCTTGAAGCAATCAATGGCAGGTAACAGAAAAACAAGGCATTTCAATCGTGAAACCATTAGGAAGCTTGTGAGACTGCTCACATGCAAATTTAAACCGATCATTGAGCTATGAATAAAACATAACTAAAAAGCAGTTAGAAAAGATACTGTTTCTAGAGCTAGTATGCAGACTCTACAGTTGCTTTTAGGGTAATCTGTGCAATTGCTAAGGTTCGCTGAAGGAAAGAAGGAGAAAACAGTTCACAGTGACAATTTCTGTACATCCCTAATCCAAAAAGCAAAGTAGACTTTTTGGAGACAGTAAAGTCAAATGCACTATCATTTACTAAAAAAACCCAAACAAAACAAATAGGGAAATGAATATGTTGTGTGGTTTGTGTTCTAGAAATGACTCTACCATCAAAGATCTACACGTTACTCTGTAGATGCAGATCCTAAAGGGCCAGAGGAAATCCAGGATATGTTTGTTTATCCAAATGTAGCAATTTTCAAACCTAGCTAGATAAGAATACTAGAGCTCTCAATGTCGAAAAAATCAGTAGCTTGTCAATGGTGCCGTGTAAAACGAAGACACAACTGTAGACACACAGATCAGGTTGAAATCAGATACTTTCCTACAACAATGTCAAATATTACTGCATGCGTTAAAGGTGCAAATCTGTTATCATCAAAAGTACCAGCAAAACCAAAAAGTCCCCAGGCTTGTTGTTATGCTGGCAGTCCTGGCAGATGGAGGAAAATTGCAATCATGCATCACTCTTAAAGACAGTGCTAAAGGAGAAGCTGCCACAAGGTGCCATCTTCAGATGTCAGGGGAAGGGATGGATGACGTTGTAACGAATTTAAGAGTAATGTTGGGCTGCTTCAAATTGCTTAAGCTGGTGCCTTATTAAAGCAGAGAGCAGCATGTGGTGCTTGCTGAGGAAGAAACAAGAGGAAATGAGTAGTCTGGAAAATGAAGAGCTGCTCTAGAGGCTGCTGGCTTCCATTAATACCTTCTGAATAAATCCAGAAATGGGTTTTCTGCTGGGAAAAAGATACTTACGACCAGCAGAACAGAGCTAGCAAGTCTGTCTCTAACTGACTGCAAGTAAGTTACATTGCAACTCCTGCAGAAAGCACTGGGCTGGGGGCACGGCTAACATTTTTCTCAAGCTCAGTAACAGAAACAGCACTTTGATTTCTTTGGGTTAGCTAAAATACAAGAATTGTTCAACTTATACTATGCTTACCCTTGTCCAAAACCTAGAAAAAGCTCTTCTTAGTTCTTATTGTTATTCTGAAACTAATATATATTCTTTCTTTCAGTGAGCAGCAGTGTTTTTTTCTCAGCCAAAGCAAAGAGATCTTGTCTGAAATATCAGTTACTTCTTTATCTTTTTATTTTGACTGGAAAGAGATATAGCAATTTTAATGTGAAAAGTGTTCAATCTCCTAGGTAGAGAACAAGGAAAAAGGTAGAAATTAAACCAAATTCAGGCTATTACTTGATGCAGTAAGAAAGAGGTGTGTCTCAACTGTGGTTTCAACAGACATGCTAAAATTATTTGGCCTAATAAAAAGAGTAGACTTCATGATTTCAGTGAGGATAAAAAGCACTGAGATGAAATCTTGTAATATTCCTTTCCTAGGGGAAAAAAAATGTGTCTAAAACCTTGCATAGGGTCTGTGATGAAGACTTTCTTCCTCGGCTTGCTACACCAAAAAGATTTAAGTATGGTCCAGTAATCTTAGCTTAAAGAAACAAAGTTGTGGTTACTTTTTCTGAACTTGAGAAGCTCAAAAATTCCCCACAGACTTCCTTCCTAAATGGCTCCTATGTGGAAGATCACGTTGATGTGGCAGGAACAAATGGAGAGGGATGGAGACAAAAGCTGCAGCATCCTGCAGTCTCCCCATCACAGTGCTGTAACTAAGCAGAAGATGCTATAAGCAAAGAGCTGGGTAAACTGGTGAGCCACCATTTCTGCTCATTGTGAGGCTGTTGCTAATCCTGTGACTGCAGGAATAATTTACACACACAGGGCTATGGGACCGAAGAAAGTGAATGTCCAATGTAAGCAAGCTCTTCTTTTAAGGTGCACGCCTTAGTTCAATCATTTATCAAGTGGCTGTCTCTGAGTTGTTCTGCATCTCTTGATTACCTGTTAGTGGTAGTAAATAGCCTAAAAATAACATCAAATAAAATACTTCCTGACATTACTTTCTGCCCAAGGGCAAGAAGTGCTCTTTTAGGCAAGCGTGCTCCTGGTTCTTATTCTGTAGCATCCTGGTTTGTTCCTCAGAGCATCCCGGTTCATTCTCCATAGCATCCAACATTTCCTTTGCATTGTGTACAGACAACACATTCCTTGAACAGGAGGCCTGAAGGTTTGTCTGACAGAGGTTTCCATCTGTGGGATTGTGTGCTTGGAGTCGCATCATACTGTAATTTTGCTGTAAGAGTGGCACAAGGGGATGTCCCACCTGCCACAAACTGACGGATGATACGGTTTAAAAATTCAGCTGATCCTTCTTTTCCAACAAGGCATAAATAGCAACTATTTTTTTTTGTAGCTCCTAAGAGATTATAATGTGGAAATGAGTAGCACTAAAGCCACTCATAATTTTTATAGTGTTTAAGGCTTTTGACAATGTTGTGTAAGCTTCTGCCAGTGAGACTCTGCGCGTAACCGTCAGTTGTTCAGCAAAGGCAGCAGAGGACTCAGCTGGTTATAGGCTTTCACAGCACCTTGGGAATTTGCAAAGCCAGTGAAATTATCAGGTGTTCTTTCTGCCATCCTGTGGCAGCACTGACATACTGCAAAGGGCCGATCCCGGCAACTTTTGCTAAAGCAAAGGCTTGTTTTGAATGGATTTGTTATTCCTGGTGTATATCCATATGGCACATGTACTCAAAGGTGTGATATGAACAGTATAGATTTTTTTTTTTGTAGTATATGCAATTTAGCATACACTGAAGCTAGCTGAAACTGTTGTTTGTTAGTGAGCAAACAATGTTGTGCTTCCTATGAGAAAAATTCGGAAAGGGGATTTCTTCTGAATACTGCTCTTTGGATAATTACATATTCTTGAAATATTTCTGAAATAGAAAAGAGTTATACCAACTATTAATGTTAAAATTAAAAAGCCCTCACAACTGGTTAATACTTAATACACTTTAGAAGTAATTAGTCTTTAGCTTTTACTTTAAAAATAATAATGATTTTAATGGCTTTGTATTCCCAGATAAGCCAGCATTATTATTACAGTGTTTTCATCTTTCTGCTCTGGAATGGCTAATTTCATGACAGCTAGACAAAATTTGAATTTTTAATGATATTTAATGCATAATGACAATACGCCTTAAGTTAGACCTTAGAACTTAAATTCGTAACACCTCTGTGGAATAAACCCAAACCATGTATAATGAAAACATGAGATGCAGATGATTTTATTCCTCAATTTCTGTTTTCTTAAACACATTTCTATGAATTGAAATTGTATGAGTGGAAGAGCCTGGAGCAGAAAGAAAGCGTTTGTGTCAGGCACTGCTAATAGAAATTGAAGTAGATTAGTGAGCTATCTGAATGCAAAAAAAACCCTAGTCTCCATCCTTAAAAACGAATCTGAACTTTTTTTAAAAGCTGGAAATGATACCTCTGTTTATGGATAACGATGTTTCATTCTGTGGCTATGCAGGTACTTTGGTGCTCTCCTAGGAGGAGTGTTCAGCTTTCTAGGAGAGAGGTTGTGCACACTGAATATTAAACCAGATTGTGATATAAGTGTTCTTTGATGCAGAGAATGTGACATGTATGGCACATGAATGCCACTCCAGGAGTTCACGTACTGCAGGCTGGTCTGGTTTTATGCTCATGGACAGGTTTTCTGGTGTTCTTGACACATCCATTTCAGTTTGTTCCAGGTGTGGTCTCCTGAATGTCTTTGGCTTTCCAAATCCTTTTATGTAAAGTCGATTCCATAATTTCTAAATGGAAAAATTATGTTAAAAGATTTTTCCAGCCCATAAGGAATGTGAAGTTTTCCAGTCCTGCTAACTACCTTCCTACTTACTGCAGAGGCATAATGAAACTGTAGAGACAGAGAAATTATGAATCGAGGCAAATTCTGGGTATTTCATAGAAGCAGTAAAATATAAACAAAACAAAGCTCTGGTTGAATTAGTTTATTCATTCTGTATTCCTTGTATTTAGATATTTGTATTTTGACCTATCTATACCTTAAGTGGGCATTAGACCCTTTGTTTTCTAACGTTCACTACCAAACTTAATCATTTAGGAATATTACAGTCTTTGAGGCCTAGGTACTTATATATGTTTAAACCTTAGTATATTCATCCTGTGTGCTTGAAATAAGTCACAAGTAGCTTTGTATTTGGTGGAGGCAAATGATATTTCTATTTTCAGCAAGGCCATTCTAGAAGAGTGAATTCTTTCTCTGGATATACCCACGACTTGTTTATAGTTTAAATATATATGTATGTGCACTGGGCTTTATGTAACAGTGTGTCTTGTACAGCAGAGGGAGTATTTTGTCAGGAATCGAGAAGGCTATTTGTCACTGCGTCATTGAGTACTTGGCATATCACCAGCTTTAGCAAGATATACTACATCTTTTTATCAAAAACAACCAGGCACTAGCATGTTAAACAGTCTACAAGTCCAAAGGTTGGATGGGATAACTGTTGAGTTCCTAAAACCTTTCATTTTGTCATCTTCTACCAAATAGATATCAGTACTTCTCAAAATGGAGTGGAAAATGGATATGCATGTTAAAGATGAAATGTTCAGTTGCTATCAGTATTTATCTTTTCTGTAGACTGGGATTTTTGAATTTTCTTTATGAATTAATTAGTTTTGAACAAGATTTCTCCTCTTTCTATTCCCTAAATCAGTATTTTATAATGTATATGGTTTTATGCTCTTTATGACTTTTATGCCTCTGTGTGCAAATTTGCAGTAGTCCAATACCTAGTGGACTTTATGGAATTGTCACTCTTCTGCTGGAGTTAAAATGCTGTATTTTGGGCATTGGTAGGGGGTCTAAACTGTGCAATGAGAGATGTGGGCAACGCTCTGAATGATTTTCCATTTGCAGTTAAAAACAATTAATATTAAAAATATTTACAATGAACAGGTTAAGCAACCGGAATGAGAGGGACCAAATTAATTCTGATATTCTCATGACTTGTTTTAATACCATGTTGTCCAGGATTTCAAATTTTGGACCAGTCTCTTTTGTACAAAACCAGTATTAAGTAAAACCCTAAAAGAACTCTTTGCTTACGCTATTACAGAAGAGATGTTCATTTACAGCCTAGTAACTACAAAGGTAAATTGACTTTAAATTGATGATGTCTTTCTGCTTTGTCTCTCTGTGCCCCTCATCAAAACTGAAAGGTTAAGTCTATTGAAATTCTAGGGAACCAGCCATCATTGCAGCTCTGTTTCATTTTTTTTTTGGTTGGATGTTTGGGTTTTTTTATTATTTATTTTCTCATTAGAAGCTATTATTTGTACTTTCAAATCTTTATACTGGTAACAACTGCAAGTTAGAAAATAAAGTGGATACAGTATGCTAGCGACTTAAAATCTTAGCTGACATTTCTGTTACTTCACATTTCCTCTCAGAGTTTCTTTTTTGAAAACTAGATGTATTGTTACCTGGCATCACAAGAAGATCTGGACAAAAGCCCTCTCCTTAACGGAAGGCTCTTGGCAGTTCAGGTTTTTCACAGAAGTGGGTGTCAGCAACACAGGACTCAAATCCTGGCAGAGTTTGTCTTCATTCCTGTACCTTAGGCTGCTTGTTAGAGATATGTAGAAACAAGGTGCCTTCAGTTCTGTGGTGATGTGAGAGACCTCATCTTGCCATTTTATGTCAAAGATTTTTTCTATTTGTAAGAAGATAGCTGAATTAAACATACAAAGAAAACTTCTACACTGAATAACTAGGAAGCTTCCTGGCCGTCCTCATGCATGACTATTTTGCTGACGCCTCTAAGCATATTTTATGTGAAGGACTGGTTTTCCTTTTATAGTTAATGTCAAACAGTTCCTTCCTCCCTGTCTGATGCAGATCGCTCTGTTGCCAGCTGGTGCCACTGAGCCCAGAGTTGGGACCCCGTGTGCTTCCAGGGCACCTGGCTCCAGCCCCGTCTCCCTTGTCATCTCTACTTTGGGCCCCATAAGGCCTCTGTTTGACACGCATTTGCTATAAGCTTTTGCATCTGAAATAACAAAGTTTTGTCAAGCAATCTCCTAAGCCTTGAAACTTGTGGTAAGACATCCTGGGATTTCTCAGCTAACTGTGCTCAATACTCCATCACGGTACAAGGACTCTGATTTACACTTTAACAGTTTGAGGCCTGCCTTGCCAACAGAGTACAAAACCTTTTGTTTTGCACTCGCTTTTACTCAAAGCTGGTCTTTAAGAAAAACAGCAGAAGTCTGGACATTCCTTCGAGCCTTTACTTAACTTTTTTTGTTTCTTCGGGCCTCCTGTGTGCGGCAGGTGCCTAGTGGGATGGTTGTAGCCACACGGGACTTCAGTCCTGGGATATTTGTTCCCCTTGATTCAACTTTTCTCTGTAGGACAACTGTTGGTCTGCTGGTGGAATTTCCCGTTTAAACAAAGATCTCAGTGCATAGATGTGTTAATCCTTCATTTTGATGTCCTTGATAGATGAAGCGAGACAGTGCAGTGCATCATGCTGCTATCTCAGAATAAAACATCCATTTCTCATGATTTTGTTTACAATTTTGAATACAGCGTGGAGCAGAGATCCCTGAGCTATTGCTGAATAATCTAGCTCCAGAACCCAGAAGCAGCAGAGTGATATCAGTATGGTGCTGTACTGGGAATAATTAGCCTTGCTTGAGAGGCAGGCCTAATTAGCCCGTGCACAATGTTGCTCTAACGAGGTTATATTCTCTCTGAGACCTCAGCTAATATCCCTGCATGGTGCTGTATAAATGTGCTAGTTTGGCTAGTTCTGACATGGCATTGCGTCGCACTGCGTAAATATGCATTGGAAAGGGCAAATGGGAGTCCAGAAAGAACTTTTTCCTTTTTTTTAATTTTTTTTTTCATTTGCAAAGGTATTTTATGTATATCTGTGGGGTACTATTCTGTCATGCTCACCCACTAGAAGCACCTTACATCAGTGGAGCCACTTGCTTCACTTAGAAAAGAGCTGTGTCGTTCAAGATCTTAGAGCTTTAGACTTTAGAAAATATTACTTCTCATGGAAATATTTATAAATATGACTGGCTTATAATCATGCAAGTTATCAGATCTCTATTAACACACCTCAGTGGCAGCAACAGACTTTACTTCTCTTTGTTAATTCTGTCAAAATGTTAGACAGATGTGGTTTAGCCAATTAAGAATCTTCCATTAATTTTTCTTATGCCAACTTGAAAAGTATTGCTGATGACCTAGTCTCAGCGCAGCCTGTCTTTCATCATTGTTTTCAGTTTTCAGTCCTGTGGAGTCCTCCTGTTCTCCATAGCTTTCTGGCACAGACTTGTAGAAAATGTCTGCTTAAGGGCCTATTGATGCTGGGATTAATTTGTGCTTCTTTTTCAGCATTGTCAAGGCCGATTCATTTTCAACTTTGATTTTGTAATTTTTTTTTCCCCCTCTGTTGCTAATACATGTGTCTAAAATATCTAAAAGTAGTCCCAAAGCATGTGAAATCAAGTGCCCTGAAAGATGTGATGACCCAAGCAATCCCCAGGTGTTTACCTTGTGAATTTCTAAAGCTTTAATTGGGCAAAGTGAGACATTTGGTACTGGAACACTGTGATGCCCTAAGGCTGAAAGCTTCCCGCGCAGCGAGCAGCACGGGAACCGCACCAGCTCGAGCACTGGGCACCATCCAGGCTGTGGGTGCTGAGTTTCCCACCAAGCTGTCCAGTGATTGCCACTCAGCTAACCGATTCCAAAAATATCACCAGCAAAATTATTTCAGAAGGGTAGAGAAGAAAGTAATGTTTTTCCATACCTTCATCAAGCTCTGAACCCACTTTGCGGATGATATCATAAAACTTGCGACTTCCACTGAAGTGCAGATTCACTGGAGCAGTCCAGTGACCTTCTCTCACCAGTGTGGAAGTGGTGCTGTTGCTGGGGTCAGCACTAGGAGAACTGGGGGTCTTTTTTGACCCCTGTAAAAAATACCTCCTTTCACGTGTGCGTCGACCAATTGCATCCCTACAAAAGCTGGTCTTGTATAAAGAATGAATTTGGATTTTATGTGATGAGGGCAGCTGAGACCATTAAGAAAAGAGCATGACAAAGCCTTTATTTGGCTGCATCTGAGATGTTGGGGCTGATATTTTTGTTATTGTTGTTATGTCAGGCACTGTGAGTAGAATTACATGGTGTTTGCAATAAAGAATTGATAAACAGTGGGGGAGTGATCATGAGATAAGCCTTATCCTGACTTTGTGGCTCCATTTAGGATTTCTGAGTTTATCTATTAGGAATACAGTTTTTTGTCAAATGGACATTTTTTCCCCAAATGGTTTTCTGTAAGGTCCTTTGACAAGAATTTTATAAACTCAAGTTTTAAATGGTGAAATGGAAACCCACCGTGACTGCATATTCCATGACTGAGATACAGATACTGACGGCAGACTTGTGCTGTAAAAATGGTTTTTAGAGACTATAGTATTCCAATATATTGTGCTACTTATGATGCATGATACAATCTCTTTGGTGGTTTATGAAAATGTTTGCCTACTACCAAACTATTAGTAAGAAAAAATGATTCCATGTTCTTCACTGTAGTTCTTGCTTTAATGTTGAAAGGATTTTATAAGATACCAGTATAAAATACTATAATCCTTTTTGTCTAGCTGTAATAGGAAGGTTTGAAATACCCCATCATACAGTGAGCACAGTTGTACTCTTTGGGTTTCTCCTATTTACTGCGTATTTTGATGTTGCTGTTCCAGTGGATATTTGTATACATTCTTACTGGTTTCACTGGCAATCACTGAAAGGGAGAAATGTGGACTCTGAAGCACAAAAATACTGTTTCTGTTCAATATTTCTCTCTACTCTTATTCAAGTGTGGGTTTTTTTTTTTCTCCTACACCCAAAGTTGTTTTATATGTCTTTTATCTCAAATACTTAAACCCTTCTGAGATTTTCTTTCATTCTTTTCTTGGTCTATTCGATTATGTTTTATGTCTGCTTTCAAGGATAATTTTCATCTAAAAAAAGCCATGGTGTCTTAGTATGAAACATGATTTATTTATTTTATTTTGGGTATTATTTTATTTTGGATAATATCATTTGTGAATTCAGTCACACACTGAGTGCACCTTCCCAGAATATTAATTTCCTAAAAACATGAGAGTAAATAGTGAGATGTACTGGATATTTTGATCGTGAGGGTAAGCCAATTCAGCAGAATGGAATATTGCTCCACAGTTGGTGGAGGTTCTCCTCACCCTCTACTCTGCCCTAGTGAGGCCACATGTAGAATATTGTGTGCATTTCTGGGCTCCCTGGTTCAGGGAGGGACAGGGAGCTGCTGGAGAGAGTCCCGAGAAGGGCTACAAAAATCATTAGAGGAATAGAACATCTCCCTTATTAGGAGAGACTGAGGGACTTGGGACTTTCTAGTCTGGAGAAGAGAAGACTGAGAGGGGATCTTATTAATGCATACAAATACTTGAGGGGTGGCTGCCGGGGAGATGAGGCCAGTCTTTTCTCAGTGGTGTCCGGTACCAGGACAAGAGGCAATGGGCACAAGCTTCGATACAGGAAGTTCCACTTAAACATGAGGAGGAACTTCTTTACTTTGAGGGTGGCAGTGCACTGGAACAGGCTGACCAGAGAGGTTGTGGAGGGTCCTTCTCTGGAGACTTTCAAAACCCGTCTGGATGTGTTCCTGTGCGACCTGCTCTAGGCGATCTTGCTCTGGCAGGGGGGTTGGACTAGATGATCTCCAGATATCCCTTTCAACCCCTATGATTCTATGATTTGTAACTTTGTTTCTTCATGTTTACTGTATTTAGATCTAGAATGAAGCTTTTTACAGGGAAAAAGCTGGACAGGTTATCAGAGATTTTAGGGTTGGGGGAAAGAGAGGAATTGCACAGTAATTTTCTTATGTGGAACTAAGCATGTTAAATATTTCAATATTTGCTTTTAAAGCAAATTAGATCAAACAAATCACTGTACTTTTGATCTGTTTCAAAGGCTTCAGACACTTTTGTCGTAGAATTTTGATTGTTTCTGGTGTTATTGATGCCTTTACTTTTAACAGAAACAAAACAACCTCCCCAAAATTTCTTTCTAGGCAAAATACATAACCGAGGACTAGGGCTGTACTGACACCTATGCTGCAGAACAAACACATTTACTTTGTTAAATAAAAGCAACCTAATTGATCCACGGTATGACTGCAACTGCATTGCAAGGTTAATGTGGACTTTTATTCACTGAGTGCCCCAGCATGTTCATTGTCCAGGTACTAAAACCTCTATATTGAGTTGAAGGTTTTTACGACTCAAAGTTTGGTCTTGCTGGGGGTTGTGGGCTAACATTCATGTGGCACAAAAATTGATTAGGTTGCAGTGTACAATGTGTACCAAGTCTGAACAAAAACATTGTATTGTAAATCATTTTAATATCCTACCAAGTGATGAAAGGTTTGATGCTGCATTTCCATGAGAGCTGAGGAAGAACAGTAACTGGAGTGATGTGGGTGTGTATCAATGAATTGGGAGAAAAAATTCACCCAGCAGAGCGCCATGCAAAGAGCTGTCCTTACTAGAACAAGGATCTACTTAGTGGCAGAAATCTGAGGTAGTGCTGTTCCAGATAAAAAGATAAGAATGACAAATTGTGGATGACCTGTGCATGTGCAGTTCTATCACCAAGAAGCAGGGACGGGCTCCTCATACAAATGCTTGTAGGTCACTTCGCTCAAACAGAAGTTCTCAATCCACTGCAAGCATTGGGCATTTGTCGTGCTCCGAAACTTTCAGGCTGTACAGGATGTTATTTGAAACCAAAAATCACATGGAGAAGGCCTAGCCTTTATGTCAGTCAGTGTATGCTGCATTTTTTTAATAATGAAATTCTAAATCGTAATCTTAGTCAATCTTTCAAATATTTTAGTAGTTTTGGTATCTAGTCTTAAACTTCAGCTAAAGAAATTGAAGAAAACTGGCATAGGTTCTTTCAGGAACACTTTTAGCAATGCATATTCTTATTTTGATTTAATCTACAGGAATACTTTTATAAAAAAAAAATGTATTATATAGATACTTTATAAAATTTTCTATTTTTGTATAGAGCCAGAAGGGTGGTCTCATGGTTGGATGAAGGAATAGCTCATAATTCAGCTCAAATTTGTGACCTGTCGCATTACTTAATATCTTAAAAATTTAAAAAGTTCCACAGCCTGGCGTTCTCCATTTTTCAACCAGAGAATTAATTGAACTGACAAGGTATGAGGAAAGCATTATAAATCTTTTTCTAATGAACCTACATGTCTGAAGCTTAGACCAAAAACTATAGCCAACTTTAATACAAGTTAGGTTTGACTTCATCTTGGCAATGAGTTCACTAATGTTCTGTCGCAGACACTGTTGCTTATAGTATTTTATCTACATATAGATCACAAGGATAACCTTTGCAGTCTGTACAGGAGTATCTAAAAACTACAAGGTGGTTAAGAGCAAATCTTTGGCAGAATGGCTGGCTAGTAGGATTCCAACAGGAATTAATTTTCTTTCTTCTGCTAATATACAGTCACAACAAATATTCAATCCTGGGGTTTTTTACTTCTTTTTTTTTTTTTTCTTTTTTTTTCCCCATAGAAAGTGGTGGGTATAGCATTTTTACCTCTAAAGTTTAGACATGTTTTTGAACTAAAGCATCCCAGGCAAACATGATCAGTTTGGCGAGGTGGGTTTGGGTTTTTTTCTTCTTCTTTTCCGTGAATAGCAGATGTCATAAATTACTGGCCATACTTGAGTCAGTTGTCATCAGTTTGACAAACAGTATGTAGTTATATGAAAATGTTTGCAGCTACTGAATGAAACCAGCTTATTTTCTTACCATAAGGATTTTGAGGAAAATAGAGAAAGATAACTGCATCACTAGTGAGTTGTTGGCTTTGTATGAAATTAATTACTGCTTTTTAAATATAAAATATGGCACTTCTATGCCAAAGGACTTTTAATGCCAACAGTAAAAAAATTCCATTTATGATTCAAAACCTATGTTGTTTCACTGCTGTTGCCTTCAAATCTACTAGAAGCTATATCCTCACTTGTATTCAAGTAGTGAAATGGCAAATTTAATTTGTGCAAGATGGAAAGCAGACACATTAGATTTGACACTTGTGTCCTCAAAGTTTTTTTAATGGCATTATGTGAAATGAATAAAAATGTGCTGAATGTAGTATTTTATTTGGGATAGAGAAGGATGAAAAAGAAGTGATGGAAATCTATTAAATATTCAGCAACACTATTTAAGTGTATGCTAAATTCTTGGTCAATTTTTGAGAGTGGAAGTCCATAGCTTTACAGCTGTATTTGGTTTCAAAAAGCTAGGGTTTTTCCTGAACATTTTATTAAGTGTCTATAGAAGAATGAGTTACAGCATCTTGATTTTCATCCTGATTCTTAGTACGGATTTAGAGTTTTGGGAAAAAGTCCTGCCCAATCTGCCAACATTCCCTCTATCTTCTGTGGAAATAAAAGACTGCATAGGGTTGTCTTTGCCGTGTTCTCTGCTCTGTGTGGCTGAAGAAATGCAGATGTGTTATCCCAAATGCTTCGTGAAACCATCAACAGCTAAGAAGCCCAAAATAGCCGTTTAAAGAATAGTCAGAAGGGAGCCGGAGGATTAATTCAGGGGAACATTCATATCTAGTATTGCAGAAAATACCGGATTATTTTCAGGGGAAGAAAAAATGTTGTACCACAGCAGTTTACTATCAATAGAGAAAAGTCAAAAGCAAATTATAACTCCATGGACAAGAAAAGATATGAGCAGAAAAGTCAAGAGCAAAATACAAAACATGTTTAGATCTCTTCTCTTAGCACTTTTGTCTTCTGTCTTTAGAAAAGTTTTCAGATCACAATAGGTATTTCTTCTGTATTTTTTGTGATTCTTGAGCTTGCTTTTCTCAAGGGTAGGCTGGTGTGAAAAGGAATTCTTCTTCTGGATGGTAATATTTTGTTTCTTCTGTGCATATTAATCTTCCAATGTCTGTACATACCATCTCTTACTCTTTTATTTTTTGTCCTGCTTGTCTTCCCATTCCTTTTTCTTACCCTCACTGCTCATTGGGGAAAAACAGCAATTACAAAACCCTGTGCACTTGTTTATTTTCTCATTTATCAAGTTATTTAACCATTGGAAGTTAACAGTTGCCCAGCATTGCCTATTGGAAAGTGAAGTGTGTCTTTCCCTGATGATGTAGTAAACCCTTCTTGAGTAAGATAAAGAATGTACAGGAAATGAAGAGTTTCAGTAGTATTTGGATTCATTTCCATGGAGTTTACGATTTTCTCCTAGCTACCATGCCTTTCATTGAGAGTGGTTTAAATTTAGAGAATTATTAGAGAGGTTTCCTAATTACCAGAGCTTAATTCAGACAATTAAGGTCAAACTCGTTAACAAAAACCCTGAAAAAAAAAACAAACCAACAAAAAAAACCAAAAGAAAAAATGCAACTGAATAATCTGCTGTTTAAACTCCAGAATTTAGAATTTCCAAAATTATTTTATTTTATACTGTTATGCAGTGCCACGAAAATCAATCACACTTCCTCTGTACTTTCTCTATGCTGATATAGTTGGGGTTGAACAGAACAATTTCTTTATTAAACTAACTAAAAAGCCAGTCTCTATCAAAGTAATTTTTGTATGCTGTGACTGTTTAGTGTCAAGACCAAAACCCAGAAGCATTTCAGCACTGAGCATTGTTAGGCTCTCACTCCGATCCCTAAGTCACATCGAATGTGAACACTACTCTTTTGTGAGTGAGTTTGGTTTGAGGGCTGCTACTATAACTTCTAGTTGTCAAGGTCTAAAATTCTCAGGAGAGGAAATTGCAGTAAACAATGTAAAGTCAAATAGATGCCCTGGGTGCTTTGCTGTAATGAATATCGAGAAGAAACGTAGTTAAACAGTTCCCAAATCCACTTTATGCACTGGTGACCTGCTTTTTTTCCTCGGAGATGTTTACTTACTAGGCATACACCATGGTCCGAATCCATTTCCCTGCCAACATAAATAAAGCTGCAAAGTCTATTTAAATTAAATAGGTAACAATAATGGTATTTCTTTGTTTCAAAACCACAGAGAGTTTCAGAAATTGAATTTTTATATTGCTGCCTAACAAACCAGTTTAGTAAATCTATAATCTTAAATTTAGAAATGACAGGGTTTTTTTTTTTGCTTGCATTCCTATGTTGTTGATGAAACCAAGGCATTTGCCCTTTTGAAAGATGATCAGGTGTGTAAATCTAGTTACCCAACACAAATGCTAGCAGATATGCATGCTGATACCGGTTGGGCTGCAAGAAAATATCTTTCAGAGAGACCATTTTTCCGTTAATATTAGTGTTCTGGTTTTCACATGAAGACATTTAGCATATTCCCATAGGTCATATTTGTCCTCATGTCTATTCATATAAATACAAATTGCTTCTTACCCTTTAGGATGATGTCACAAGTGATATTTATTATCTAACATTAGGAAGTGACTTATTTTGGGCATAAGTGGGAGAGAGAATTGCAGTTTTCTGCCCTGTGGTTTCATACCTGGAAGAGCTTGAGGATCAGTGGACCAGATCCACAAAAGCACTTATTAATGTGACCAGACCTGCTCTTATACAAGTTCACATTTAAACAGCTGTCTGGGGGGGTCTCTTTGCACTCAATGAATAGTACCTATTCCATATCTACTTTTACTTTCATTAGTCTGTTCATACTGCACTCTACATTCACACCCTATGCTGAATATGTAATTATTAATTAATTTATTCTTAAGTGTTTCAATGTCAATCATTACTGTACTATTTACATTTTTCAACAAGATTTAATGTGTTTACTCAATGGAGAAAAGTGATATTTCACCAACTGGGAAATCAGAGACCAGGGAGAATGAAGCTGAAATTGTCAATGCTGAGGATGTACAAACAATTCTTTTTTTCAATCTCTGGGCCTTATAGGTTTCATTACATGAAAGTAGGTTTCCACAAAAGCAACTCTTGGGGTTGAGAATTATCATCTGCCGTATTCTAATCTCTCCCCAAAGTGTAGAATTATTGTATTTGTTTTATTTATTTAAAACAAAAAAACCCAGCATATGAAGGCACAGAGGGAACTGAACTGCTTGCGCAACAGTTTCCCTGTCAGGAACCACAAACGGACCTAGCAGTACTGCCGAAGATGATACTGGACTGGACAGCAAGGTGCCCCAGGGTGCATTGCCCAACATGTGCTGGACCAGACACCCTGTCACATCAGAAGGGAGCTCCAGATGGAGGATTCTCTCATCCAGGTCTCAGGTTGTATAGGCTGCCTGGTGCCTCTGCCCAGGCTGGGATTGGAAATGATGTTGGCCTTTCTCGTGAGAGATGTGCTCTGGTTGAGACACTGGGCCACGTAGCCAGCATGCAGAGGAGCTGTAGGACACAGTGTGCAGCCTGTGGAGATGAGCAGGGTTTTTGCAAGGACCACACAGGACAAAAGCACAAAACCCCTGTTTCAGGGAAGGAGGGATGGCTAGAGGGATGGCTGCATCTTAATGAGTGGAGGCTGGAGACTCCTAAGATGGGGGAGGTTGGAAGCTTGTGATTTCCAGGAGGGAGGCTCTTCATCTATTTGCAGAGGCATCCTTACAGAATAGATATAGAACCATGGTCACAGGTGAAGGGGAACCAGTTCCCTCTGGGGAGACATCAGCTGAGCCAGAACCCCTGAAAAGCACTAATAGGAAACACTTTGTGCAGTGTCTCTGTTCACTTCCTCTCTGCATATAACCCGGACCTCTACGTTATATGAGACTTTTGAAAACAAATTTCACATTTCTTCCTTACTAGTGAACTTTTCAGTTTGAACTGTACTCATTTATGACACAAAATATATAACAGAAAATTTGAAATGCATGTAACCAACCTCATGACTGAACCTTGTAATTGTTGAGGCCCTTTCTTTGCCCTGTTGATTGCTTTTTGAGCTATCTTTGAAGTACCAAGAGTTCTTTTGTCCATTTGTGCTGATGTGCATCATCATTTTCATCTTATCTTCATATTGATACTTATCTGAGATGTTTTCAGGCAAAATAATAGATTCAATATCCTTTATCCAGAAGAACAGTTAATATTTTCTCCAAAGATTGCACATATTCATAAAGTATACTAACATTGCAGGACCAAAGGGCATTATCTTAGAACAGTTGTCTGTGGCAAATGGCTGTTTTATTTTGATTGCACATGCACACTGCCTCAATTTGTTAGTTTTGATAATTCCTAGATCCTGAAAACATTGTTTTTTCCTTCTGTGTTGTCTTATACATCTGTGTTTTGCTAGTTCTTCTGACATCAGTGTTACTGCAAGCATTCTTTCTCATTTTTTGTTGTTGAATAAAATGTCACTGGGTGGTGGATCCATGCTTAATTCAGACTGTTATAACTTAACAGCATTATTATGAACTAGTGCTCAGCTCTAAAAGCTTTCTCATTAATTCTTACTAATTTGTTTTTGAGGGCTAATGGTTATATGTCTAGCCATAAACATTGCAACAATCTGGTTGAACTCAACCATTAAACTTCAGCTCATTTATCACATCTCCTGTCCTATGTCCAGTAAAAATAGTTTTATTATGTATAATCACCTATTGGTAACACAGAGGAGTTAGCACGGCTGCTCCTCTTAGTAACACAGCCTGGATAACCGCAGAGAGGAATGCAAGAGCAAACAGTGCGTGTGAATGGAATACCCAAAACTGCCTCAGAGGATGTTTGCTCAAAAACGAGTAGTCCTAAAGCAGTGATTAAAAAGAACAAAGTTTGCTTAACAGGACTATCAACTGGTTTAAATGGTAACCAGGGAACTACCCAGAGACTTTTGGGAGCTTAAAAAAAAAAGAAAAACAGCTTAAAAAGAAGTGTAAAAGAAGTGTAAAAGAAGTGTGAAAACTTGCTACCAGGAAATGGGAATAGAGGAGCATGAAAATGGGGTTTGCCAGTGCTGGAAGTTACCCCACCAGCATCATAGAGTGTGTTCAGGATGGTGCATCTTCCCTGAGGGAGGTTGTGGGCATCCAGCACTGCTGGGACCCAGCTTGGGGATTAATACCTGACTCTGGGAGATCTTGTCCAGTACCTGCAAATTATTCAAATGGAAAAAGCAGGACAGGTGTGCACAGAGCTGGACCCCCCACACCCTCCAGAGGAGGTGCTTGTAAATAGAAACCTGCACCCCAGAAGAAGGAGATCCTTGTACGCTGCCTGTGAGTCGTTCGTGTGAGTGCAGGCACTGGTGTAACGTGGCCACGGGGATTAGAATTTTGAGGACTTAGCAGTAGAAGGCTGTTCAGAAAATTGTAAGTATTTGCTATCATTTTGTATGTGTCTGGTATGTGGTTTTTCTGTTGTTTTGCTGCTATTGATCCTGAATGTATAGCTCACTGATTGCCAGTTAATTACGTACCATTAAGAAATCAATAAACCACTTCAACCCTGATTTCATTTACACCATGTGACTTGGCCAATTTTTTCCTGCAACAACACTGTATGTAAAATTCAAGGAAAATAATATCTCCAGAAAATACGTAATGAATGCCTACTTTATTTAGCACATCACTTTTGATCACGTGGGTTTTTAGCGTGATGGCTCAGGCTAGCATGTTGTGAGAGCATCACGGGCTTTGTTCATCTGCTGATCCTGTTGTTTTGGTGCGCGGGGTTGGCGCCAATAACTCCCTCAGTGTGGCTATTTTCATAAAACCAATATAAAATAGCCATAATCTTTTTTTCCATTTAGAAGTTTTGATCTTAATCAAAAATATAATCTTTCATAGTATTTTAGTGTTTGTTGTCTTGTGCTTCAACAAAATTTCCATTAAAACTTCAAGTGCCTCTTTGGATTGGAAAGCACATCTGGGAACATGCTGTTCTGATCACTCTATGTTGATAGCCATAATCGCTTTCTGCAACATCTCCGTCTAAGCCATAGCTCTGGCAATCACAGTCTATGTGTTGTCTGAAAGTGGCTGATTTAAAAAAAAAAAAAAAATTAAAATCCTGTTGGAATTTATAGTACCTGATGATAGACTTTGCACTTTTAGCAGATGAAACACAGTGCTCCACACCCATCATGTCTGTCTCTGTATCCAATTTGCATATCACACATTAATGAAATGGAAAACTGTTTTGCCAGACAAGCTTATGTATGAAGGCCAAAGAACAAGGAAGCCATTCAAAAAGCGTTTTCTCTCTGAGAATATATGCTATTTTCAAATATTCAGAGCTTAGAGTTACAGAATTAATGGCTATTTTATGGCTGCTAGTGGCCTTGTGCTTTGTGTTTCAGCTACATAACTCTCATTCGTGCTGTGAACTTTTTCTCGGTTGGGCTGATGTTCAGAGATCCCTCTGTAACAGTGCTGCATAGAGAACTGCTTCATTAGATTTGTCAGTTCTGGCTCTAAATGAGTGCCTTGAAAATGAATTCCACTCTTAAGATAAGAAAATGCCTTTAGATATGTAGTTCATAAGGACTGTTTCTGCAGGTGAGCGAAGCTAAAGGCATTGACACATGCATGTTTTGCTGTCTCTAGCTAATGACTTGTAAAGGATGAGAATATGAGAATTTCTAACATTCATTGCCAGTGATAAATTATACCTATTAAATAATTTCAATAAAGTGTTTCAACTTATGGAAAACCTTTCTCACAAAATACGGGGATAATTTTTGGTTGATAAAAGCTCATGTTGCTCATCTGCAGGCTGTGACTTCAGAGTAAACTAAGAAATTAGAGGAGCAAGATCTTGAAGAAGAAGCAATGTTCAATGCTTGTTAGAAGTATATATGGGAAAAAAAAAGATATGCAAGCCTTGGAATGGTTGTTGAAATAGAGCAAAACATTTAGAGTTAAAATATGCTGAAATTACAGCAATGTGGGCGCTCTCATTTTGATTACCATTTACATTTTAGCTAGTGGAAGGCATCTTCCTAAAAAAGTTGCAGATTATTTTGAAAATTGGGAACAATATATGCAGGTGAAGTGTCAGCAAGGTATTTTTGCCACTGTAAACCTTCAGATTTGATTTAATAGCATTCTGCCCAGAAAATCAGCTTCACTCTGGATGGTGTAACATTGGCACGTACTAAGAAAAACTCTCGCATGTTTAATTTTTTGAACTCAGGAGGCTACTTCTTGTAGCCTTGGCAGGTTAACCTATAATCAGGAGCACTTTAGAAGTTTTTTCCATGATTTGGTATTTTGTGACCAATGTGGTGACTGGTCCATTCTTACATCCCACATCACAGATTCAGCACAACCTTTTATACTGATGGGCAAAATGATCTAGAGCTCCACAGGTTATGGAAGTAGAACTGCCCTTCAGTTTCAGTGACACCGGGAATAGATTCAGGCTTGAGGCAGGCTGGTGGATAGTTATACAAAGAGGGCTTGAAGTTTGTAGTCAGGTCTGCCCAATAATTTCTGAAACAGCTCACAAACAGAGCTTGTGCACACTGCCATGTGGGCTCCATGCAGTTTCTGGGGACAGCACAGAGAAGTCTGCATGTTGATAGATGTTGTATTCGTCTTGGCAGGAGCTATTCAAACTTAGATATTTGTATAAACTATGAGCATTTTCTATAGAGCTAATAAATGGTTGTTATGGCTCAATGCAGATGGCATCAGTACCTGGTTATGGGCTTATGAAATGCATATATGTATTTCCATAGATAACATTTCTCAGAGTTTAACAAACTATTAGAAAGAGCATTATGGAAGATTTGTATGCTATGTACATATTTCTGAGACCTGAATTCTGCCCTTGGGGAATTGACACTGCTACTGCTCAAAGGAGAAGCTATCAAGGGTAAAAAATATTGAAAATCTAAACATGAGCAAATAAGAGATGTTTATTTCCCCTTCCCCCTATTCCATTTGCAAAAGATTGGAAAATAACTGATTTTGCAGCTGTAGTGGCAGAAGCCACTGAGAAAAAAAAGGATCTGAGAAAAAAGCAAATAATATTAGTGCTTTGCTTTGTATTATATCTCCATCCTAACCTGCACGAATTACAGTTGTATTGTGGTTCTGACAATGGCAGGGTTGTTTTTTTCCTAGATGAATGTTGTTTTTCTTTCAGTTGTTGTTACAGGCTATAAATTGCGTATCTTTGCAAATTTTCTAGAAGGTACTGCCAGAGCAACTGGAAATGAATTTTTATATTGCAGGTAATTGCTATTATTTTGGATTCCCTTGTCCTATAAGCTGAGTAGATTCTAGATCCTATATATGAATATTTCTTATATTTAGAAATTCATTCTTACCATGTCCCTAGAAGACTGACAAAGAACATGCAAGAGAAGAATAATTTACTCCATATTCAGTTAGGTGGGAACTTTGAATTTTCATGAGAATATTTCTTCCCATTTCAAACATTTTATCTAAAGGCCTTGGTCCTGTGCATTTGTCATTTGGTCAATACAGATTATTTCTCATTCTGAATCTTTGTGTGTTGAGAACTCCTACGTTTGTATTATAAAATGCGAAGGTTGTTTTGATCATAATTACTTGGTGGTTTGCAATATTAGAGCAATGCGGTCAAAGTATATATTTTCCTGAGGTACAGCTATTGCCACAAGAGATCTACAATAAATGGATTTTGTGGCAGGACCTTGATGTTTCTTGCCATATGTAGCAATATTCTTTATTGTCAGCCCTTAGTTACGGTTTACTGCTCACAAATTTGGAATTAGTCAGCACCTCATCAGAAGCCTTGATTCAGGAATTGCAAGTGGGAATCTGGATGATGCGTTGTTGGTTTTAAAGAGCCTTTGCACAAATGCAGGAGTTTATCAGCACAATCTGATTAGAAGATTTAGGATGTAAGAAGAAAAGTCAGATGCCTCACATGGAAAGGAAATACCCAAGAAAAAGAGCTGTGACTGGGGTAATTTTAAGTACACTTCTTACTGGTTTAGTTACTGAAAAGAAAACTTTTTTTTTTTTTTTGCTGGCAGCCTTGTCAGCTTCCACGTTAAATAACCCTCCAGTACTCTGTTCCAATCCACCCTGTAGATTGAAACCCAATGTGAATAAATAAATGGCAAGTCAGATGGTATCTGTTTTAATCCGGGGTGCTAGAAATAGAGACATGACTTTTAATGCAGGCGCAGGCACAGCCCCCGGCCATAAAGGCTATATCAACTCCTGCTGCTTTTTTTCTCCCCCTGCCCCTCTTTCCCATGAATAAAGTCATGATGGAAATTGTGCCACAGCTACATCTTCACTTGGTTGATTTGTGCTTTTTTGGCTGCTACTGATTAATTCTGGGATGCAGACAGAAAGCTCATCCCAAATTAACGTTGCTAACCTATGCGTTACACCACAAGCTCAGAAAATGTGACAAAATGGTGCCAAAGAATTCACTATTATTGTAGGCCTTAAAGTTATTAGAAATCTAGTGATAAATATTTAGTGCTATCTCCAAAAGCACCTCAAATCTATGTTTAAAAATATACAACGTGAAGACCTGACACCTGTCATCTATGTAGGTCAGTATCTCTTCTGGCTGGTAGATATCTGCAGAGTCCAGCTTAGCAAGCCCACCAAGAAGTTGATTTAATAGCTTTTCATTTTTACATGTAGCAAGTAGTTGCTGATGCCGAAATGATGTTTCTAAAACAGCTGTCATTTCAGTGTTAGCCTGCATTATGATAAGGGTACATGGTATTCATAGCTATGATATTCTGTATATGTGTAATAAATAATGTATGTTTGTATAGACAATATTATATCTCACTAATACATACATAAAATATTGCATGTGAACATGTCTGTGGCAGATGTATTGAAAAGTTTAAGCCTGCTTATAAGGCTGGCATATAAATATTTTTATTCTGAATATATCATAGTGTTATAGGAGAGCCTATAGGGATCCAATGACTGTGTGGAGCATGGCTGTATCCTTGATATAGTATAAAACTTCTTCTTGAGATGTCTGAAACTGAAATAACCAGTTAATGTTTCTGAATGCCAAACAACTACACAAGAAACCTCCAGAAGGCCAGATGTTAGAAAATCCTTTTTATCCACCTTTGCTTCTTGTAAGTCTTAGCTCAGTGATGTTAGTGCCTGTGAAAGCAGGGCTATAGCTAGACCACTGTTGAAAAACAGATTTAAAGGACTCTTAACAGCAAGAAAATAAAATACTTATCTTCCAGAGGGATGATGGAGTTTTCTTTTTCTGTTGCTCCTTTGCTTTTTTTTTTTTTGTAGGTATGGAAATGTATGGTAGGTGAGGCGGGTGGGTGTGCTGCTGTGCAAAGCACCATATCCTTTACTTGACTGTACTTGTGATCTGCCCATGAGTCGCAGCCGACTTTCCAAGACCTTTCCTTTCCAAGGGCAATGGAGTCTGAATTCCCCACAGCGCTGCCGTTGTGCTTTTGCTGGGACCTTGGCAGCAAAGCTGCGCATATAATGAATTTAGGGTCAAATAGCAAACTCCTTATGAAACTAGGCTACACTAGTTGCATTGCATTGTGAGTAGTTAGCTGGAGAAGAACGTTTTGATGAGTTCTTGCTTTAATGTTTTCCTTTCTTGGCATGAGGTCCCAATCCTTGCCCCGACTGCCAGTTTTCAGGTCCCAGTCCTTTTCTGCATTTTGGGATCTAAATCTGAAGAGCACACAGAGAAGCACATACGGTATATTCACATATCTGGTGAAAATAGATTTTTAAGTTAATTAGCAGATGGCTTTTCAATTCCTCTGAAGTGCCTGATTTAGCAACTTTGCATTCATGTGAATGATCCCATTGACTTCAGTGGGAGTCTGTATGAAAGGCTGTATGCTCAGGAGCCTTTTGCTAGCAGCTGGCAAAACTTAGGAGGGCATTTCCTCCAGTCTTTACTGCAGATATGAGAATAAAAAGATATCTCTATCCACGAAGCAACACACTAGAAGTCTCTATACCTTCCTAAGCTTGGTGTCTCTGTCAGCCTATTGTCTGCTGTTAAGAATGAGGCTGCTGGCATTAGAGAAGCACAAAAAAAGCAACGTAACACTTGTGGGCTTTACCAGCAGTAGACCTGTGAATTAGGGCAGGATGTTGACTCTGGTATCTTTTTCTTTTTCCTCTTTAGAAGCCTCAGGCCCCCTTTGGGAGCACTGTCTATATGCTATTAAGCAGTAAAAGCATATGTTAATAGCATCTTACTTTTTGATCCTCGGAGAGATTGACAAGTTCCATCTGGCATATGCAGAAGTGCTATAGCGTGGGAGAAACTGGAAGTAGAAAGGCAGGGGGAAGGGAATGACTTTTTTAGAGTTGCAGTCCTTGCATCCCAGGACCTGCCAAGGTGGCCGTCTTGTTCTTCATGGGCTCCAGCCAGAGAAGCGCCTGCCCAAACTTAGAGAATTGCTCCTCTCTTTCAACATCAGAGGCATAATGCTGCCTGTGTCAGAGCTGCAGGCAAACTTAAATAGCTGTAGATATAGAAAGGAACAAAGTGAAGGAGTCTTTTGAAGCCCAGAAACCACTTTGAATAATTTAAGGATCTTCCTTATCATCCTACTGTTTTCGTTGGCGGTTTAGATGTACAGATTCAGTGGCTTAGTTTGTCAGAAAGAAGGCAGAGGTTGGGTGAATGAAAGAGCTCAAGTCTGGTTTGGCTGCAGTTCATTATGCACAGCCGCTTTCTCCCCCTGTTGGAAATAACCAGATTTTTCTGAAGATTTTAGATATTTATGAGTGATAAAGGGCACTTAATATAAAGTTGTTGGTGGTTTGGTTTTGTTCCATCCCCCCCGAATATGTTTATTGCAATGGTGCTGAGCTCTCAGCAAGTAAGTTTATGGCTGTAGATTTGCATTCTGCATTTTTATGCAAATGTCTCGTTTCTTGCAAAATACCTTTACATACACAGTGTATTTTGTATCTAAAATTAATAATCTGTCTTTTACCAAACAAAGTGAGAATGCTTTTGGAAAAAAGGTGCACAGAGGTTTGAAATATTCATGAAGGTCTAAAAATGACTACTGAGTTTTGTTTACTATAGATCGCACTGGCTTTCATGGAGACAAGAATTGACTTTTAAAAGAGAAACCCAAATCCCTCCAAACGCTTCATTTTGGGAAGGAGGGGGGAACCGACACTGTCTGATGATTTGTTTTCATGAGATGTCTGCATTAGCTCTCAAATTACAGAGCTGATTTGATGGAAAATTGCAAGAGGCTGCTCATTTGTGACTGACCCTGCCATCTAACAAGAAGATAGACCTTAGGCATAATTGGGTTGATGCTGATTTGATCGCGCACAAAAAAAGCTTAAAATAAGTCTTAGATCTGCAGAAGCAAGGCAGTGCTCCGTCCTTATATTGCCCCTTTTGTTGGTTGTCACACGGTTTTGCTACACCAGATGACTGCTTATTGGAAATCATATGCCTCATTCAGTGGAATGAGGATAAAGTTATTTTTATTGATGCTTTTTGCAACTATATTTTGTATGCATGTTTTCAGAAAGCAGTATTCGCCCAACTTCCTACCCCAAGAAATGCCATACACCTTACACTGTGTAACTTGAGTGAAATAAATCTAGCGAGATTAGACTCCCTGATAAGTTCTCATTCACACATTATAAGTAGCTGTCCATTAATAACAGGTAAAATATCAGATTTGGCTAATGAAGGTAACATGAGTCTTGAATAGTTTCTAGGGAAAAGAAGTTCTGGATTTGTTTCCTTTTTCACTGGAAATCCAAGAATGCGTGAGACCATGAACAGGGAGTTTGACTGGGAAGGAAACGCAGTGCTTACTTCACTGTGTATCTGTACACATCTTGGAAGAACAGATCTGGATATCCTATGCTATTGAACATATATGAAGGCATCCAGCATAATTGAGGGTGTGTGGAAGACTTGTGGGGGCAGGGCTGGTTTTATAAAGCAGAGAATGAGTGAGGACTGGGAAATTTGTGAGATGTGTTAATTCGGCACCTCTCCAAGCTAGTCTTCACTGCTCCTGTGGAGCATGGCCAGACAATTAAACTGCCTCCACTCAGCCACCGGCTCTTGCTCGGACGCCCATGTAGATGCCAAGGATTGTAATTTGCAACTGCCTATACAGGTGAAAATTTTATCCAAACACCCTGCTGCCTAAGGACATAGATTTCATGCTTCCGAAAAGGTTCTTAACTGTTTGGGAAGCTCGCTATTTGTGCTAAAAATGGGCTTGTGGAAAGACCTTTTGCATGAGGTTGAGAGTGTTTTGCTCAGAGATTTGATTAGAGGTGTATGCAAACAAGACTTTTACCTAAACTGAAACAGATATTTTAAACAGCTATTATTCTGAGGCCTTATATATTGCAATGGAAAAGATTTTTTTACGGTCATTCTCCCAACATCTCAAACAATGCTGCAAGTAAGTTTCAAGTCTATTTTAGCGTAGTTGCAGCAAGCATTGCTATGTTTGTGACAGACTCCTCCCTTTGATAAGGGAGTAAATTTTCATGGCTGAGTCAAGCCCTCTGAAAATAAGGGCTTACAATGAATAAAACGCTGATGTACTGTACCCCTTTAATTACCATAGTTCTAAAACAGCGTAGTTATAACATGTAATTAAATTTCATTGTATAAATGGAACATGGGCTGTGGTAGGCACATCTTTCATCTTTTGATGTATAATGACATTCAAAATATTCTCTAGTACTCAGTTGATAAACAACATGAAGAGTCAGGGTCTACAGAGTAGCTTGTTTGATTTTAAATTTGTAAGATTGGCACGTGGTCTCTTTTGACGATACTGCATTCTGATGTGATCCATTTATCTAATGTCATTAACAGTACATGCTGAAATGTACAATTAAGCTTGAAACTGTCAATGTCAGTGGCTGTTAAAAAAGGGTTGATAAAAATGAGAAGAGGAACTGCTGTTTTGTAATAAGCATCTGTGTTGCTTTTAAGTCAAGAAAAAAAATCAATGAATTTCAATATATTGCTGTCTTCATTGCCAATGTAATTCAATAAATATGTTAATTCACTCTTCTGAACATTGAACGGAGTTGAGAGCTTTTTGTGTCATTTATTTTTGTCAGTTCTGTTTTTCATCATTTTTGTTTGTTTGTTTTAGTTAGACTTCCAGCTTAAGTCTAGTAATAAAAATGCTATTAAATTGAAGTAGAGAGTAAATATTCTGTATCTCAGATTTTTAACAAATGTGGATTTTTTCTTTGTTTGTTGTCTTTGAAAGAGCAAGCCAGCAAAGAGCGAATATGTGCTTTTATCATTAGCAATTCTCTTCCTGCTAAAGCAAGAAAGGAGCACTTTGAGGTTCGACAAACCATACATTTGTCAGTCCACGTGAAAATCTCAGTGCAGGAATTTCTTCCTGACATTGCTGGTCTTCACCATGAAACATGATAGATAGACTCAATATATTTTAATCCTATTTAGACATTTGCATGTTCTGTACTTGTATGAATCAGATCTGAGGCATTTCTTTAAGAACTCTTTGACATAATACCATTATTTGGTAGTGAATTATAGAAACTAATGTGAGAAATACCTGTACTTAGCTCTCTCTACAAGTGTTCCCTTATTTTGTAAGTTACATCTATTTTCTAAAGAGAGCATTAAAATATTGTTAAGTGCAACCATATAGGACAAACACAGAAGTGATGCTAACTACTGTAACAACCTTTGCTTTTGTGGTTTCCAGAAAGACTAGTAGGTGTGCAAATACTGGTAAGGAGCTGTCTACCTGTGAGTGTGCAGAGCTGCAAGCTGCTGTGTGTCTTACCATCAGCTCAGTTGCTGTATTTGGGAAAAGGCTGAGAGGTGATGGCTGAATAAGTAGGAAAGAGAACCCGTGTTAGAAGCACAGAAGGCTCTTAGGAGCATCTAAAATTTAGACTTTTCTTCTAGCATGTAAAATCTGTTGAGACAACATTGTTGTTGCATCAGAGTTCTTCTGATTCTTATATCTTAATGCTGTCCCGATTAATCTTCTAAATAAGAGCCAAAAACCTTAATGTAATTATCAGAATATACATATTTTTATATACATTCTTTTGCCTAGTTTAATGGCTGTGGCTTCTCAGACCATGTGTTACTACAATGCCATCTGGAAGTAGTTACTCAAAATGTAGCCTTGTAAATGGACAGGGGACGTACAAAAAAAGCTTCAGTTCATAAAATTACCCTTTACCAGTTAATATTCCAGGTCATAAAGTAGCAACAGATTTGCCAGCTGGACTGTTTTCATACCAATGAAGGTTTTTATGGAGACAATCCTATGGCACTGTGAATACTTTGCCTTGATTTTTATAAGATTGGTGTTAACTGACATGAGTAATCACAAGCAAAAACTGAAATTATTGTAACTGAAGTGAAACGCATTTAGGAACTTGACGCTGAACCTCCATCCCAGTTTCCTGAAAGAACTGGCACACCAACCGGTAGGTCTGGCAGCAAGTGTTGTAAACACAGCAACAGAGAGTGGAGAGAAGATAGCACTGCTTATGTTTGAGAAGCCAAAGAGTGTAAGGATGGCAACTGCAAGCCAGTAAATCTGAACTGAGTTAAATGAGAAGATGACATTATAAATTTACCTAAGATGCATCATTCTAGTGGCCTGAAAAGGTTTGCTTTATTTTGTCATGGTTTATTTTTGAAGAACTAAATTTCTAGACAGAAAATGGTGGCAACAGCGTCAACTGGACATCAGTAAAGCACTTGGTTGGTCTGTATAAGAAACTTCTATTTAAATTTCAGAGTACAAAGACTATGAAAGCAATTGGTAATGAATACAATGTCTTAGAATATGGCAGTGGGTAGTATTGATGAGAAGTACTTGGACTGAGCTTAAAAAGAATTTCTGAAGAACTGATTTTGTAAAAGAGCTCACTTTGTATTTTTATCAGTGACTTTAAGACAAATATTAAGATAGTGCTGACAGAAAACTGAGCTACTTTCTTGATAAAAAGAGACACGGAATATTACACTGAAATGAATGTGCAGCTCTCAGAAGTAGAATGCTGGAGTCATATGAAAGGCCATACAGTCAAGAACTAAAAGCTTGACTATTAGAACATTCTCGGTCGGAAATGGCAGAGGAGAAGGGCTTGAATACATTTTTTCAATTGCTTGCACATCATTACCATGATGTCACTGTGAAAGACCATGGACAATTTTAGTAGGCATTTATCTAGGATACTGAGGAAGATATAAAGAAGTAGCCGTGTACATAGCCTTAACAAGATGCTGTCTGGAATACTCACATGGTCATTTTCTTTCAAATGTCTTTAAGAATGTTTAGTTGAAATGAGTGTGTGCAGAAAAAAGGTGGGTGAGAGAGTGAAGTCTCTCATCAGTGAGGAAACTAGAGGAGGACGTGCTATTTAGCCTTGCAGATTAAACCAGAGAGATGATACCTGATGATGCGGCTGATATGTCAGTGTAGGTTATTGATAAAATACCAGGGAGAGAGAAGGGCTGTTTAAGTAAAGGCCATTATTAGCATGAGAACAGATAGGTACTAATGACTCCTGGGTAGGTTCAGAATCAGACTTAGAGGATCCTTCCAAGACTTTAGGCTCAGAAGCTACCTTCCAGAGAGGAACTTTGAAGGAAAAAGTAAGAAACGTCTTGAAGATGGAGTTATATATTTTTTTATCAGAGGAATCATGTGATGTGCAACACATATTGGAGGAAATACCTTTCATTTTTCTTATCCTATACTTGGCTTTAAACTCAGTTCTTACACTGTCCTTTATGGAAAATTGCATTTCTGTTAATGGTGTGAGATACTTGTGAGATGCATAGGTGTTTCAAAGAAAAAAATCTGGAGACAATATCCACTGCACTTACGCTGTATTCTTAAAAATACATGGCTATAAGGGCTACAGAAATGACGGGCCTACTGTCTGGCCCAGCACCTGAGCAGCATAGAGTGGTCCATCTGTAGCCAACAGCCAGCCAGCCATGTACTGCCTCCTGTAGAGTGCATCATGTAGCTCAGGAACTAACCCTATGGTTAGTGTGGAAGGGTATTAGTGGGGGCAAAACCACGCCAAAGCCCTTTCTAACATGTTACTGATGCAGACCAAATGCCGGTGCCCAGGAGGTTCTGTAGCGTGGTTTAGTTTACTCGTGCATATGGAGCTCTTGGGCTGTCTCTTAGACTGGGACTGTGGCTTGATGAGCACATGAATCATAAATTGTATTTATGTTATCTCCAATGTAAAGTGATAGATCAAATATTTATCTACTGTAGAATGAAACAAACTTTAAAAACCCAATTTGGTAAAAAGATACTGAATAATGTTTTGGGGATCTTCAAATCAATTTGGAAAAATATATTTGGGATCTTATCAATGTTTATAGATATCTAAAAGGTGGGTGTCAAGAGGATGGGACCTGTCTCTTTCCAGTGGTATCAGTGGTGGAAAAGGGCCAATGGACGCAAACTAGAACACAGGAAGCTCCACCTAAACATAAGGAAAAACTTCTTTCTGTTGAGGGTGATGGAGCCCTGGAACAGGCTGCCTGGAGAGGTTGTGGAGCCTCCTTCTCTGGAGACTCTCAAAACCTGCCTGGATGCAATCCTGGGCAACCTGCTCTAGGTGAACCTGCTTTGGCAGAGGGAGTTGGACTAGGTCTCCAGAGGTCACTTCCAAACTCTACCATTACTCTACTCTGTAATTTTCTTAGAAATAATCAATTTCTGAAAGATTTTCACTGTTTGTTCTTGATTCCACTCTAATAAATGAATGAGAAGCAATAATATACTGAAATAAGACTTTGTAAGAGGTTGTTAATTTGAAAAATATAGGGTTTTTTTAATGTGAAATTTGTAAAATACACAGCAAATTTAGAATCTCTGTTCAGACATGTAATTTAAGAATTTTCCTCATCTTGAATACAGGCTTGGAATGTATTAAGCTTATTTCTTATGTAGGTTTTAATTACTTTTTTACCAGTTACCTCAAGCTTTATCTTTTTTGTATTCATTTTCAAATAAGCACCTTTGCCCTTCTCCCTTATATCCCCCATGTTTGACAGAAGCTGTTTGCAACCATTCATAAGCCAACTTAAAGCTATCCTGCAGATTTATTCTTGAAATTCTCCTCCATGAAGCGCACAAAGTACGTTCAGGGAACTGGGCTGTGCTTAGTATTGCTTGTCATTCTGGCTGGTATTGTTCTTATCTATGTTATCCATATTTGAACGCCATAAATACTCATTTATGAATGTGATCTTCTTGGGGGAGAGTTTAAGTCATTATTTTATTTTCTATAATATTAAATTATAATATGTATGCACATATAAAATTTAGTTATATGTAAATATATATAGGGATGAATTTTTGTTGTACATTTGCATTTCAAATATATTCCCTGAAGAATTATTGAGGGTGTTAGGCACTACTGTGGGATCCGTAATTAAAACTACTGGTGTAAAAGACATACTGGAAGACTTGTGGATCTTATATCACATGTTCCTTTCCTTTGGTTCTTGGCGCTATTTGGTATATACCTGCTACCTTCAAGGACAGTACTGTATGCAAATTTTTGACTTTGCGTATTGTATGATCTATCTGTGATTTCTGCTTTGTTTTGATGTATTTCAGTTCTGACTTTACCATATTATGACATTTACCCATTCCCTGAAATGGATGCGCTGATGCCTTTTGTTAAATAAGTCTCAGGTTAAACAATACTACGAAGCTCGTATTTTTAGTCATTGTTTTTTTTCTAAAAGAGATCATAATTTTTTACCATTATTTGAAATTGAGGCTATTATTTGAAGGAATGTCCTTATGTTCTGTATTTCATGTTCACTTGCAGGGTCAAATGCTCAGACCAATGGATCCTGTTAAATCAAGAATAAACACTTGATATATAAGTATAGTGCATCCAACTCAATCAGCTGTAGCAAGTACTTCTCTCTGAAGTCAGAGAATGTAAAAATTAACTGTTAGATATTGACTATGATAGAAACCACAGAAAACCAGTTCTAAGAATAAAAATAAGATGTGAAAATATATTTGAATACACTTAAATAACTATATTTAAGAACACCCTCCTTAATTCTAGGAAATTAACAGTCATTCTATTCATTTGGAATAGAAATGCCTTCAACCTTTTAGGGAAAGCGAGAGCAAATTACAGCCAAATTTTCATTTCACAAGTCATCTTCATCCAGGATAAGCCAGGGCCCCAAGGTCAATTCTTCAATTTGGTATCCTATTTCCATAATGTTATTCTGCAGTGTACTTTCATTATTACTGGAGCAGTGCTCGCTTTCCTATTAGTTTTATAAATGGCTATGTTAATGCCTTTTTGCAGACAAAACCACCTTTTGTTAATATCCCAGTGGATTTCTTAAGGATTAAAATATATTTTTAAGCAGCTATTGGTTCTATTTATATTTTTCCATTGATGATTAGCCCTTGTCACCTACCCAAAAGTGGCATTGTTCAAGCAGAGATCGAAGCAGTTTTTAAGAAGATGTGTCAAGTGATTGCCTTGACTGATGGAAAAGAAATCATTAGAAGCTGAAAATTCTAAGAATCTTTGTAAAATTTAGTAATAGCTAAAGCAATGCAACAGTAGTGGAAAAAAAAAGGGGTGGGGGAAAAATGTATTCTGTCCAGGGAATAGCCTTTTGTTAAGGCATGGAGTTCTACAGATAAAACTGTCTTTGATTTTCTTGTATTGTTATCAATGATAAGGTAGCAGTTCAGCTCAGCTAGTGTACAGCTGTTACCCTCAAAATCTTGCCATATTTGTTTTAGATAATTAGATATTTACATCTACAGTTGTGGTATATGCATAAGTTAGTGTATTATATGTAATATCTTTTCCAAGACAAAAATGGATGCAAGATGTCTGCAGTGTTCAATAACATACATCTTTGCTAGGAGGACTTGTGTTTACCACGCAGTCAATTATTTTGTAGGAAGTTCTTCTTAGGCCTTAGATACAGTGGAAAATAGTGGATCTTAGGAGCTATATTGATTTTTTTGTTTTTTTTTGTTTGTTTGTTTTCCTGGGCTGTCTTTTGATAGGAGCATAAGTGATTAATATACATTACCTTGATTTTTCTTAGTCTACATATCTTGTAAACACTGTACAAACGTTGTTAGTAAGTGTATAAAAAAATCCTGTTCATGGTAGCACAGTATTCTGTTTCGTTTTGAAGTTGAACCTTAGAATTCCAGATGGAAGGGACCTACAATGATCATCTAGTCCAACTGCCTGACCATTCCAGGGCTGATCAAAAGTTAAAGTGTGTTGTTAAGGACATTGTCCAAATGTCTCTTAAACAGTGACAGGCTTAACCACCTCTCTAGGAAGTTTGTTCCACTGTTTGACCACCCTCTCAGTAAAGAAATGTGTCCTAGTGTCCAGTCTAAACCTCTCCTGGTGCAGCTTTGAACCATTCCCATGCATCCTGTCACTGGATACCAGAGAGAAGAGCTCAGCTTCTCTCTCTCCATGTCCCCTCCTCAGGAAGCTGTAGAGAGCAATGCGGTCACTCCCAGCCTCATTTTCTCCAAGCTAGACAAGCCCAAAGTACTTAGTTGCTCCTCAAAGGAAATTCCTTCCAGCCCTTTCACCCACTTTGCTGCCCTCCTCTGGACACATTCAAGGATCTTCACGTATTTCTTAAATTGTGGGGCCCAGAACAGCGCAAAGCACTCAAGGTGAGCCCACACCAATGCTGAATACAACGGGATAATCACCTCTTTTGACCAGCTTGTTATGCCATATTAAGTCCAAGTTAATACATTTAATGAAGCGGATTTTTGTAACAGAAGAGATGTTCTAATAGGAACTTTATCTCCCTGAGAATATCTGTCTAAAAGACTATGTTTAATTTCTGAAGTCAGACTGATAAATGTTTGATACGTGACCCTGACCTGCTGCAGCTGGAACGCACAAATGGTCTTAGTACCATCAGACAGAACAATCCTTTGGCTTTGTTCAGCATAGCTTCCTCTTGTGTTTTAATAATTTTATTTTTTTAAAGAAACCTTTCTCAATGACTTTTTTTTGTACATCCTGGCATACTTTTAGGCCTTGGAGACGTATGATCTAGTAATTTGTCACGGAGCTCAGGCATGTCTAACATTGCCTCTGATGAAGTTATCTAGGTTGACATCTTCAAACTTGAATGCTACATATAAGTATATATGACAGCTTAGTAGCAACTTGCTGAGTATGGTTTGCTGTTGTGTCTATCACAACTTGGGATAAGCAGACACTTAAAAAAACCCAAACAAACCAACCAAGACAAACCAACCAAAAAAACCCCAAAACCCAAATACTAAGGAGCATTTGTATTTTAATACCTAAGACCACTTCAGGTTTGCAAGGTATGCTATGCTCCAATTTGGAACAAAGTTCAAAAGTCCTTGAAGCAATGGAAACTTGAACTAGCATCCCCTGCTGTGCAGATGGAACCAGTTTCAATCCATATATTTGCATGTTCTCAGAAAGGCTTTAACACGTGCAGGAGAACATTGTTGTAGTTAAATGGCTTCTAGACCTCCTCTGCCTGCATTTAGCTAACTCTAGTGGACCTGCTTTTTGGGCTTTCCCCAAGTGTCCTGCTCCTAATTAGATGCTGGTGTGACCACATGCTATTGGAGATATTCACCTGAGCTTGGTTTAGGCACTTGCTGAGTGTGGGTTAAGAACTGATGAGTCTCTCCAGAGTGAATGTAGAGAGGCACTTTTGTAGAGTGTAATTCATTCTACCCCAAATTTGAAATATCTTCTAAATGTACTCCTCTTTGTCTTGGAGATTCTCCTCTTGGAGACTTTCCCTTTAGTGTGCTTCATTTCTTCTAAAGATCTCCATAGGTCTTGCGGCTTCCAGTGTATACATGCTATCTATTAGTTAAGATACTTTTTATTAAAAACTGTCAAAGAAAGGAAAGCAATTTCATACGGTTCCCAAATTAATGACAGTCTGCTTGCACATTGGTTGCTTTCTGTTGGCATCTGGGTCCTAGTACAGACTGCCATTCTTAATCATATTTTAATTTTCAAATAAATTGCTTTCATTATCCTTTCATTTACAATACCATGTGTGCATTACTGCTCATTAATGTTTGTCATCTACTTCGCTGAGACTGGGTTTTAAGATAGCCGTGGTTGCAATGCAGTAATTAGAGATGATCCATGTTGGTTTTGTAGAAATTATTCTGAAGCCTTCTTACAAAAAAAAAAAAAGAAAAAAAAGAAAAGAAAAAAGGAAATCCAAACCAGAGCCCTGTTGAAATCAATTCCTTAAATGTATTGAAGCAGCTCAGTGTAAGTGCTTTGCCTTTAGCTAAAAAGAGGGAATTTCTAATGGTTCTACTATAATGATGCCTAATGATGTATCTGTATGGAAACTATATTTCTCTCTAATTACTGACAAGCTGGTTGTTTTTGAGTGTAACATTTTATACTTAATATAAAGTAACATTTTTTTCACATTGCTTTGCAAAATTTTTATTCCAGTATCTGTTTAGCATTCAGCCGATTCCCTCCCTCTTTTTTCCACTCCAGGTACCAAAAACGTGAAGGGACTGAAACAACATGACAGGGATTTTACAATTACAGTTTTGGAACAGAATCCCTGTAGGACAGAAGTCAAAATAGTAGCAGTAGCCTCTGCCCTGATTTTGACCTAGCCATTTTCCATAGTTGTACATCGTAATGTGGAAAAGCTTCCTATATCTACGCTTGCAGTTAGTATTTGCTTGCCTGTGACACAGCTGCTATGACTGATTTTATGCACACACAGAAGTGCAGATCTCCATACCTGTGCCTATCTGATACTTTTATTCCTTTGCTCCTGAAGTGTATGTGCTCAGCTTTGAAAAGCTGGCCCTGAGGGACCGTGATGTGAATGTTCAAAAGTAATGTAACTGTTGATATGGCACAGGAGTAAAGGGACAATTATGCAGTATTCAAAGAGAAATTTAAATGGATTTTTGAGATATTACAGTCTTTAGTTACTGCCTGAGAATTAGTTGTTTTTCATGTAGTAATATTTTAAGAAGCAACTTCAGGTGATGGGTGCAACCTAATATAATACTGTTTGGCCCCAAGAGTTGGTGCACTCTTTTTGATGGGACTTGAAACTGGAGTCTGGCAATCACCTGCAGTGCTTCTGTGTCATGTCTGAAGAGACCTCTCGTTTATACCAGGCTGCATTTGCTTCTGAGATGAAAAGATGAAGTACATTCTGCTTCTACCAGTCTATACCATCATTTGCTCTTAATGAACCTTGTCATCTCTCCATGACTAAGATCTCAACATTCTCTCTCTGTCTCAGAGCAAAAATCAAAAGTCTTAAGAACCAAAATTACTAAAGTTGCCAGGTTTTTTTCTACAGCTTATATAGCTCCATGGAAGTGTAGTGAATATACTTGGAAATTTTTTTGTTCTTGTTGTCACACTCTGGTTAAAATAATGCTCCATAAATTATTCAGATAGTAGTCATTTCAAATAGATTCTAACTAGCAATAAATTTATAAATATATTTATTTGAGCAATAGAAGAAAACTCAGTGCCTCTCTATTTGAACTGTCTCTTACTTCATTATTGTACTTAATCAAGTTGACGTGGGTGTTACAACTCCTGTTGGTGTTCATTAGCTGAAAAGCCAGGCTGACTGAAACTGGTAGTAGCACCTTAACTAAAGTTGAATCCACAGATTTTCCAGAGTTTTTGTTATGGCTAATCCATTAATCAAATCCTCATGGCTTTATTCATATCTGTTAAATTTAATGATTCAGATTTTAGTTTAGGCAAATAATCTTCAGCATGTGCCCCCCTCTCCTTTGGCAGAGCTAGTCTAGTGGCTAGAGAGATGTTAGGATGAAGGTTGGACTTGATGATCCTGGTGGTCCTTTCCAACCATAATGTTTCTATGATTCTGTGATCTGGAGGAAACCTGTAGCAACTACATTTCTAATCTCATATGCAAGTTTTGGTGGGATGAATTAGATTTAACTGTTTTTCCTATAACTCACGACAATTAGTATGAAAAGAAGCATTGCCTTTAGTTGCTGTTAGAAATAATATTTGCTTTTATTTGAAATTTCTCTCTTCTCATTAATGGTGAAAAAAGGAAAGAGATGAGTAGGTGGAGAAGTTTGTAACCCTGCTCTAGGTCATCTAAATGCATTGTCTAGATAAAACTGCAGGCTTACTAGTAAGAACATGGTGAGCTTTGGGGGTGTATCTCAGAAGTTATTTTTTCACTGAAAGAAGACTGACAATTATGCCTTTGTGAAATGAATTAATCCTATTCTAAACGTAAGAGAGCCCGTGTCTGTATCACACTGTATCATGATCACACGAGGCATTTCAACCTAAGCACAATCAGTGCTTTGACATCACACCTGCAAAGGAACCTTCAGTGCCAAAGAAGGCTGTGGTTCTGCTTCAGTAAGATGATCTTCATTTTATGGGCTCCATATTAGGGCAAAGCTTAAAAACTTCCTGAAGGGTATGATATACCTGTAGCATTTTGCAACTTTTGTTTTTTTCAGGTTATTGAAAAATTTTGGAAAAGCAAGACAACCGTGGAACACTGGGGCTGAAGTAGAGACAATTGCTTAAGCAAACAGTTATTTTTTAAGCATGGAAATATTCCCAGTAGCATCTGGGAGACTTGCAGTGAATGTAAATTTAGGCATATGCCTAACAGGAACTGAATGCATTGGAGTTTGTGCAGAAAGAGACTGAGTAACATGACATCCTTCAGAAGTACTTGCAACCTCAAATGCTTATAAATACTTGAATTAAATCCATGCCTGAACTCTATGTGAAAACTAGATAATTCCATGAGTGTGAAATGCATCACAGGATATTCCTTCCATTTTCTGGGCATGTGTATATATCAAAGACAAAACTTTGATGGGTCATAGCTCTCTGTGTATGGGGCCTTAGGGATGGTTAGTCATTCTTTGGGGTGGAACAAAGGTAAGCAAATTTATTTTCTAATTTGGGCAATGTATCATTAGGTTCTATGATACAGTGAGTGCGTCTAAGCATATTCTCTTAGTTATTTACCACTTTTTCAGGTGGTGGGTAATGATATAATTCTGTATATGCTGATTATAACATGCTAATAAATTACAGTTACAAGTCATCACGTTTCTAGATGACCCCAGATTTAAATTTTAGTAACCAGACATTCAGAAAAGGTGATCATACTAAAAAATCATAATCATAAGAAGAGATGCAATAAACCTTTGCTATTCCTATTCCAGTATGTGAAGAGTATCAATATTTGAACTGAAAATCAGAATCTGTGCAGAGATGAAGACAGGAGAGAAAAGTAGTAATAATGTTAAATAAATGTAATGTTGCCAGCTTTGCATAGATTGCCTTATTTGGTCATGGTTATGAAGGTTTGAGGAATATCCCACCTACTGTGAGAAGACATCCCTCAAAGCACTGAAGCTGCTGCAATAGCTTTAGAATGAGCAGCAAACGCTTGCTTTTCAGTAATGTAATAGGGATCTGCACAACCTGTGTCTCTCTGTGTAAGAGGTATCAGCAATGTCAGTGGATTGCCGAGGACCTGCCAACAATGTTTAAAAAAAATAAATCTTGTTTGTGTTTTTCTGTTTGTTTTGTGATATTAAAATAAGCAGAGCAGAAAATGATAGATGATTTTTTTTTTTTTTTGAGTAACAGTCACTGTCCAGATAAGGTGAGGGCTAAAAGATTTCTCTTCTTCATACTACATAATATGCCATTTTCATTTTGTGCTGCTTATAACCCTGGGTGTCACAGCTTTCTATTCTAGTCTGAATAGTCAATGAAACATTATGAAGCCGATAAGAAAAGCTGGTCCCCGTTACTTGGCAACGGCTGTTAAGCAGAGCTGAGTGCTGTTGATTGAGAAGATTAGCTGCCATAGATAAACCTCCTCTTTTTGCTGCCCCGCTGCTTATCTTTCCACCCATAACAAGTTGCACCAAATATGACAGCAGTTGGTGTTTTAGGCAGAATATGAACTTTGCGGCAAATGAACTTTGTGCAAAAGACTTTGGGTGCAGCCTTTAAAATCTTGAAATCATTAAAATTTGCAGGTCTGTTCTTGACTTCAGGGTGAGCATTTTTATTTGAAAGGGTGATGCTCCAGATGTGAGAGAAACGGGATGTTCTGCTCCTACATTGCCCATTCAGAAACACTGCAAATAGCAGAAAAGATTTTTAACAGTTGTCTCTGGCTTTTGTTCTTAGTGACAGTGAAGAAATATATGAAATGCACTGTAAAATTACTGCAGTTACTAGATATGCAGAAGTTGGATTAAAAGATAAAAACTTACTATTTTGATTGATGCCTTTGGGAAAGTGCTATTGTAGATGAAACAAAAATGTCTGGATGCATCAAAACCTGTTTATATCTGTACATGGCTTGGAAATCTTTCTGGTTTCAGTATGTAAAAATTGTATCTCATTAGAGAAGGATTTTGTCAGCTGGCAAAATAGAGCTGAATGATGGCTAGGGATAGAAGGTGGTGGCTTTTCCAGGATTATTGTTTCTTTTTGCCTCTCACCTTTTAAAAATGTTGCTTTGTCCTTTTGCTTTCATTAGTGACTGTACAGTTCTGATGACATTTTTGCCTTTGGAGAGCTCTTTGCAAACGTTTCTGTTAGAATGGGAGGGTAGGCTGGGCTGGCTGAATAACTGGGGAACGGCGAAGCACTGGCAGAAGAGTGAGACTCTGAGGTGGCATGCTTAAGAAAAGTAGACTTTGTGCAGAGATATGGGTGAATAGTTATTAATCTAATAAGAATCCTAAGTTCAGCAGTATTATTTAAATGTGGGTTGTTATTTTCAGTAATTCAGCAGAAGCTTCAGAATAACAGATTTTGGGTAGATGCATTTGCCTTCACTTAGATTTGCAATTTTTTTTTGTTAGTTCTATCGAAACATTCTAAAAGAAAGTGAGGTGTTTCTGCCTGGAAGGGCATTCAGCTGGAGTACAAGAGACAACAAACAAACTATTTTCTGTGTAGTTTTGTTATCCCATGCAAGAATCTGGCATTTCATAAACAATAGAGTATGAGGGAGAAATTTAGAAAGATACAGTATGGTGCTTATTAGTAAACTATTATTTCAGTGGGGTTTTTTTGCTGATCCTGTAGTCCTGGCTTTGAAGTTGTTTTTTTTTCATTTGATGAACTGTTATTTCCTCCTTTTGTAGCATGAATACTTTGTTTTAAATTATTATTATTTATTCTGTCTTCTCTTAAGAAGTATATATGCTGAGCATTCAACTTCTGTACTTAAACACTCAAATTGTAGGAGAATCTAAAGCTATGAACAGCTTAAATTCAGCCCCCAAACTCCAGTTAAAGAATGGCCTTTAATTGTATAAAGTATTTTTAAAAGTACATTACAATTTATAAGTATGCTCCGATGTTAAATATTTTCTGTGAGTTGTACATATTCTGCGAATAAAATAGGAAGCAATTTAGGGTTGCACATTTCACATGCATTGAGCGGTCTCTGCAAGAAAAGCAGAAAAATCTCACTGTAACACACAAAACTGAGGAGAATTAAATACTTCTGAAACTGCTCCCAGTCCTGTTCCAAATCTCCATTCCTGTATCATTTCATCTGTCTGTGGGCTTACTTATAGAGACAAAAGATCATCCTCTATTCTGAAGACTTCTGCGCTGGAAAAGGCATTTTACCGTAGGGCTTTTTCCAGCCTGTAGATAATCTCTTTTTCTACTCTCAATGTTCTTTCCAAAATTTATCACGCATTTTAAAATTTGGACACCAGAACTCTGTATTCCCAGACTGACCTCATCATTGCTGCATACTGAATGGTGTCACCTCCTGATTCCGTTACTGCTGTCATATGTACCCACAAAACTTATTAGTGCTTTTGCCCCAGTATTCTCTCAGACTGAACGCTGGGGTCTGAACCAAGCAAGGAGGACTGGAATGTCTCATGCCCTTCACCTATTGCCATTAGCAAAGCTACGGGCAGTGCTCAGGCTCTGTCATGCAGCTGGGGGGACAGCTGCATCTGGACCTCTAATTCATCGCAATGGAATAACTTTGCTGGATGCAACTTCTGATAGGTGGTCCTAGGTATGTAACATCATATTTAGCTATTTTAAAGCACAGTTTGCTTGAAAACTGTCAGATTTTTCACGCTCTCTGGATTGTTCAGCAGCAAGTGTTGGTGTCCCTCTGTCAAAGTTTGAGGTGAGGTTCTTGGCTGTTCCAGTGCTTATGTGTAAGCTGCCAGAGACAGTTTGATGTGCCATGGCTTCTTTAGGCACCCTGGTATTTCATACTTGAGCAAGGTGCAGAGGTTTTTGAGGTGGTTCCAAACAGTTTTAATCAGTCCACAGGGTGCAGCACTCTGTGAAGTTATCCTAGTTTATAAGAGTTTCCCCTCCCGTTCATAAAGGAGTGAATTTAAAATTTCTGCTGATGTGTTCAGGTTGGCATAACATAATTTTCCATAATTTTTGTAATACTTTGCAGCTAGGGAACAAGATGGAGATCTTTATTGCTATAATTTCATGCATGTCTGAAGTCAATTCCATTTAGGAATAAATTCAATAGCTCAGATTACAAAAGTAATCTGCTGTCTCAATAAATATTGTCCTGCAAGGATCTCAAAAGCTTCAAGTTCGGCAAAGGTCAGAAATAAACCAAGTTTGCTCTAACTGTTAGATATGGCACCTGATGAATATGAATGGAATGGTGATTAGTCATGTTTTCATGAGAACAGTGTCTCCTGCAAACCCGTAGTAACTAACTTAAAATATAAGCTCTTGGCTCCTTAGCACAAGTTAAAACTTTCACTACTTTGTTTTTAATACAGAATGAAAATTAATGCAGAAATTCGTTTTGCTGAACATGTTTCCTTGCAGTTATTTTTGCCTTGGGAATACAGATGCAAGAGCAGCTACAGTCTGATCACACAGTGAAGACATTGCCAGCACCAAAGTGGTTCTTGGCACCAACCAAAAACATAATGGGGATCCTTGAAGTGACTGAAGTACATCTCAGTGATACTTGGAAAATTAGTGTGCATAAATAAGCATTAGTATATTTGCATCTCATTGCCTCATAAATAAATTCTCAGTCCTTCCAGTAACCTCCGTTCATAAATGCATATTGAGTTAAAAAAAAAAAAAAAGATAAGAATTGTTCAGGTTTCATCATTTCTCATTGCTCTGCCTTAATTTAAAGCAGTGCAAGCAATGGGAGCTCCATTCCTCTTCCAGGAGGGAGTTGAACAGCTTCAGAATAGTTTCTCCCTGCTTGAAACTTGTTCTGATTCAGAGGGTTCATTTTTTTCTTTTCACTCCATTTCTCCCAATAATGTCATAAATAATTAATCAACCAGATTGCATAAACTTCTAGTCTTTTCCCATAATCAGTTCAATGCTTAAGGATCTATGTGGCTGCCCCCTTTCTTTCCTTTTTCACTAAACTTCTCGGGTTTATTTGTATCTTTCCGGTAATGACGTGGTCAGAATTTTGTGCAGTATTCTGTCTTTCTTCTGGAAAAAAATAGCTTTTTCTAGATGGGAGGTGGTACACGGCTCAGATTTCTCACTAATGAGGTAGCAATGTTAAGTACAAACTTACATGTTAATCTTGCAGTCTGATAACTAAATATGCTAAAGAAAAAGAGGAAGCTTTATTGTAAGCCAACGAATACATGAATTTAAAGTATTTTTCCTCTTGGAGGAGGATTTATACGTTTAAGTGTTTTCTCCCTTTCCTCTTTAATACCAGTATTGACAAAAAAAGGAGCTGCTGTTCAGATGATTTTGATTGTAGGCTGTTTTTTCTTAGAGGCATCGTATCTAATATTGAATATATGGTTTTGCCTAGAAAAGTCCTCTTAGTATATTGCCACTAGAGCTTCTTGGGTTTTTTCTCAAAGCTTTTCTCCAGTCTGCATCAGTCTCTGTGATCAAAATCAGAGGCAGATGGTTTCTGTGACTTACAGTCTGTAGCGGTCATCTGGATGTGGAAGATGTTGATTCAGTCAGTGCTTTGTCATCCTTTTTTGTCCTCATCGTGGAGCCAAAACCGTAGCTTTCATTCCACATAGTTACCTAGGCTGTGGAAAGTTCACATTTGGTTCTCTAAGAAGTACCAAGTTATTCAAGCATTATTCAACTTGAACATTAACTCTCACGGTAAAAATTTAAGACTTGCTCTCTTTTCATCTCTACTTTTTCCTTTCTATAACTCCCTCCTGCCCTTCCCTCCCAAGGCATGGCCATTATTTCTGTGGCTGAGAGGCCTACGTGCAACCTGTTAAGACTGAGGTTCATTTCTGTGCTCTGAATTGCAGAAAGTAGGCATTGAAATCTGGACGTCTCATTCTCTTAGCTGAATAACTTGGGGGTTTTTTGGAAGCAGGCAGCACTTCTTTCATGGCGAGCCTGCTCTCCTCTTGCTTTGTTAAAATCTAGCTGGCTTTTTCACAGTCCTTTCCTTCCCTCCTTTTGCTGTACTGGAGAGAGCAGAATTTTTTAGTTACTTTCTCTACAATTCACATATTTCTCCTGTAACTTGAAAAAAACCCTCTCAAGTGAAAGTGTGCATAATATTTTGGGACCGTACAACCCACCACTTAAATTAGCAGGTTAGCACAGAAATAGTTCCTGAAATCATATTTCCCCTCTGTTGAAGGTTATACCTTTTTTTTTTGATTGAGAAAGAACAGTTCCCCAGAACTTGCTCTCAGAATTACTCCTTGAGACAAGGGGACCATAAACCCCACAGGAGCTGTTTGCTTTCAGACGTGCCTCAGGATCACTTGGAGCTTTGCAAATCCCAGCACTATGACAGCGTTTGCACAACAGCTAACTAATGCTGCTGTTCATGTCAACTTTTATATTTGAATATGAGCACTTTCATAATCACCAACATGCCATCAAGTTCCTTCAATCAGCAGAGATACTCCGAGGTTTTAGGTTTGGGGATTTTTTTTTTTGGTTGAAAGCAGATCGGCCATCCACTTTCTTCCTTAAACGTTTGCATCCAAAGAGGGCGAGGAAAGGCACTAAATCTTGTTAGAGTCCTTTTAAAGGACTGTTTGGTGGTCTGCCTTTCAGTGGCATTTACGGTTACCTTTGCCTTCCAGCCAGCAGTTTATTTAGTACCCGAGGAAGAATGAATCTACTGAACTGTTAGTAAAAGTATCCGCTACATGTATTTTCCTGTTGGATCTTTTTTCCAGTTTAGAAAATCTTATATTATTGTTTTCTGCTTCTTATGGTCTTTGCATTAAATCTACAACACAAACCCACAACACAAAAATAAGCTTTGTGTTTTATTTACAGCCGAGAATTTACTTTTATTGCATAACGTTCTGTGCCTTACACACTAGCAAAAGCAGCATACCACCCCGCACACTTTTAACAGCAACCTGGCTGCACTTTGCTGACTTAATAATGCCTGACTTCCAGAAACACACATCCTCGCCTTTTTGGCTTGTTTGTGCTTCTTAATTTCCAATAACTGCCCTGCAAACTTCCACACGCCTACTAGCCAGTGGGACAGGGATGGCCAGGACGGACGGGGGGTGGCTGTAGGCGCCGAGCCCCTGTTCCCATGGCTGTGGGAGCAGGACCCGCAGGAGGTGAGCTCCAGGAGGGATCCCCGGGCGCTCCCGCTAGGTGCCACTGTGGCTGCGCCGGAGGGGACCAGCCCCGCGCCGCTAGGGCTGCGCCGCCTGGAGCAAAACACCACCGGAAAAAAAAGAAAAAAAAACCACACAAAAAAAAGGCTTTCAAAGTTGAACCCGGGGAGACTGCCTCCTGGGAAGGCTGCTTTCTCCGTGGAGAGCTGCAGGCTTCAGCGCGGCTCGCCGGGGTTGCGGGCGGCAGCTTCTCCGGTAACTGCTGCGGTGAGACTCGCAGGCGTTTGCTCTTGGAAAGCCTTGGAGTAATCCTGTCCCAACCCTGCGTGAGGAATGCCGCTGTTGCTCCAGCTGTAGGATCTCGATCTCGCTTGTAAAGAGAATTAAAAAAGCAGAGGTCTAAATTGAAAACAAATCTTTTTTTTTTTTTTTTTAATAAGGGGAATTTTTAAAATATGCAGTTTGCCGAAGAGGTCACTTGTAAATGGTAAATGTGGGTTTGTGGATTGTGTCTTCTGAAATAAGGGTCCTGGTATGCCACTTAATGTCCTTTTCAAGGAACGGCATCGTATAATTTTTCATTTATTTATTTAAAAGTGTTTTGAAAGCAAACACCTTACTGAAGAGAAATAGCAGGGAGAAAAGAGTAAAATACTTTTTGACCTTGAAGTCCAGTAGCATGAGACTTTTGAGATGCAAATATTATGCTTCCCACTGGAAAATGATTTAATCTTTCCAATAGGGAACTCGAGCTCTCACTGCTCTTTTCATTAGTATTGGACTACTCTTGGACCTTAAACCAATAGCTGGGGGAAGGAGCGTGAAGCACTATCTATGTTCAGTGAGAATCCTTTTCTTAACAGTAGGTTAAGTTGCTGAAGAGTGATGGCCACTGAAAACTGCAGAAGCATTAGGGGAAGTTCTCTGATCGACTACAAGAGCACAAATGATATAGTCAAAGGTGGCAGCAGATGCCATTTGACACACCACTGGGTCACAGAATCACAGAACTATTGAGGCTGGACTAGACCTCCAAGATCATCACTGAGTGCCATGGTCTGTGGACTTTGTTTACACTGCAGCATAGGAACAGCACAATGCCTGCAATATGGGGCAAAACTTACATGTCGTACAAAACACTACAGTTTTTAAACAATTGTCAGGTAATTAAGGCAAGGAAGCTGAAGCGTTGGTCAGCCCATGTATGTGAATACTGGCACTGTCTGGAGAGCCGCTTCCTTTCCAGCTGCTGCAAGAGGTTTGAAGAGCAAAAGAACTGACTGCTTCAAAGCACCTGCTTGAATGAAGGCACCTTGGCAAAGGGCACTGGTTAGCCCCATTTAAAAATTTCACTGCATGTAGATTAAATAATTAATTACTGCAGAACACCATCTTTTAATTTACATCTATCAAGCTTTCATCAGCCTATAGACAAATTCCAGTGTCTCTACCAGTCCTCATAGCTTTGCTCAGTAGCAAAATACACTCAAAAAGAACTCATTCCTTTTTTTGCTGGTATTATTCAAAACTGTGCGAAGACTTGTATACATCTTAGTTTCAATTGTCAGATTAGCCATACTTAGTGGTTCCAGGATGGGATATGTTTCTCTAGCCAAGGGCAGGTTATTATACACTAGTTTTTTTTGGGTAGGAAATACTATAAAGGAATTTAATTAGTCAAGATACATAGTCTTGCGTTCAAGGTTGTCATTCAGTGCAAGTTTCCACAGACTTTTTAGTCCCTGTTAAGCATGTGATGCCTGTCTGCCTTAACAAGTAAACATGCTAGCACAGCAGACTCTTCAAAATTGTTTCGAACTATAGGTTTTTGGGCTCTACTTCTATATAATTCAGTACCTAGATGTGAGTCATGAATGTAATGTGGTGCTTCCTTCCTCAGTAGGTAGTAGAGGTCATAAATATCCACTAATTCATGGCAAATGGGCAATAGTGATGAATTAAGATGGATGTTTTCCATTTGCTTCTAAACGTCTCTCAAAAATCACCCTTCCAGAACCTGTGTTTTGACTTGTTCACAGTTTAATCTATCAGTTGTAATTTTTTCACTAGAAGTTGATAAATATTCAGTGTAAATACATGTACCATGCTCCAGGGTGTTGGCTCTGATAAAAGAGGTTCATCTGCCACTATTTGAGATCCTATTGGACACCTGGGTTATGTTAAATTTGTGTCTTTCAATCTCAGCATCTAATTTTGTAATATATATTTGTCAAAATTCATGATTTTAAATAGAAGCTTGTAAAAATTTGTGCTTGCATTTTTTCTCAAATATTAAACCTAATAGCCAAATATGTATAAAAACATCTCACTCTCTCCTTGGGTATATTATTATTCTGTTTTATTCTTTTCTTTGGAAACAAATGTAGAAACCGCCTAAAAGTCAACATAGTCATGCTGTTCATGCAGACGTTTTCAGGTCTAAGTATAACTTATATTACTATGGAAATTTCAGATACTACTTTTTGCTAACGGTTAGCAAATGATAGCACTTTAACAGCAACCATATGTGTATACTGATCAGTTGTCTCAGCCTTCCTGCATTCTGGGCATGTGTAAAGAGCAGATGTCTTTTGCATATTACGTTCCTTCTCAGAATACAGTTTTAATCAAAGTTCAGTATGAACACACTCTTAATGGCTATACGCATGCAGTGGATGGTGGTTATTAAAGCATCACTCAAGCTTTGAACTTCCTCTGGCGTATGACATTCACTGTAAAATCTGGGAGCTTTTCCATTTTCCTTTTTGCTTCATGACAGCTTTGGGCAAGTCGCTCACTGGAGGCTTTTAGAGGTCAAACGGGTGCACAACAGGGTGCTCAAACATCCATGCACTGCAATGGCCCCACATCACCCTGTGCTGGAGGTGGGTGCGACTGGTCTGGAAACATGAACCATGTAAAGATCACAGTGGTTTGGGATAGTTTTTAGCTGGAGAGTTTTTAAACATCACCTGTAATTTAAGTGAAAACAAGATTTGTGCTGGACCAAAGCCATTTCTGAGTTTGGGGCACGTCTGCCAAATAGATTTATTGGGAAGAAAAAGAGGGGGAACATTAACTTTTTTTTTTAATGGCTCTCCCTTGCCTCCCCCCCAACCCCCATCTATGTAATTTTAAGAAGGTTTAATTAAGATACTCTGAAAACTGAATTTAATTTAATTTTTTAGTTTTGAGTCTTGCCACAGAAACATTGCAATGAAATAAAAAATAAAAAGACAAACACCACAAAAACCCCAACCAAGAAAACCCCAAACAAATAAAAAAACCTAGGAAAATTCCTATTTATTTTTAAAAAACAGGCTATTCAACTATGAAATCTACTATTTGCAAGACTAGTCCCACTGTAATCCCCAGTATAAAGACCCTCTGTATTTTAGAGCTGGCATTTGCCAACCGCCCCTTGGGGCATACTCCTTCTCTGCTCTCCTAGTACTGCTTTGAGCAGGGCAAAGTGCTATTTGTGATTGCAGCCTCTTCAAAGCTTATTATGCCCATATTTCAAGTACAAAAGCCAAAGTAACTTGCAGTTTCTCCCTAAGAAGTCCCAGTGTTTTTGGGTAGATTGTATAATGCAGCTCAGACTCATGTGCTAATTGTTAATTTTAGAATTTAAATAGGTTTTGTTCTATTCAAAGGCAGTAGGCGAAAGGTTTCTGAAAACTTGGGTTTTAGTAGAAAAGGTTAGGTTTCTTTTGCAGTTTGTGAGTGAATTAGCTTTTGCATCCTTGGAGATATATTTGAATGATAGTTAATCCAGAAAAATTTAATTTGTGCCACATGTGTATGCTTCTCTGGACTCTAAAATAAGATTATAGTTGTTTTTAAGGTACATTATTTTTAAAAAGCATGGAATATTAGCTGTTTATATAAACATAGATTTTGTCCTAACTATTTGTAGCCGGTGATGGTGGTATTCCGAAGTAGAGCTGGCTATTTCAGGTTGGGTTTCATTTTGAACAATCTTGTTCTTAAACACTGCAATGTTCTTCTTTACCTTTCTGAATCGGGAACTTATTAATTCCTGTTGTCCATCCATTTACAAGGGACTGATATTTATAAACTTTTCTTATTTCCAATTGCAACATGTTTTTAGATGGAAATGAATATTTATTCTGCTGTTAGACTGCTTGATACACTACATGGCAGAAAACCAGATATGCATACGTGGTTTCTAAATGAAACCTAGTTTTCAATAACAAAATTAGACTCAGAGGTAAGTTTTTAATTTGGACTAACTTAATTTGACAGCTGTAAATGACAGGAGGACTGGAAAGGGAAAGAAAGAAAAAGTTGGCTAATTTCAATGAGGTATTTGTGTTTAACAGGGTAGGCTAATAATGCCCTTTTTCTGCATCCTGGATTGGTTTATTTTCTTTTATGCCATTATTTGTGTTTAGTGAACAGCTGGGCCAGTAGTTCCCATTTGTAGTCTTTTAGCTCTGTGGAGTAGCAGAGGAAGTAATGGACATTTGCAAATTAATACTTACAGTTATTTTCTGCTAATCTGATGTAGCTATCCTTTTTGAGCATTAATATCAGAGCAGAAGTAATTACTGTGTTAAAACTAGTACTGCAGTAGAATATTTTGCTAATTAAACTTGTTGCATTTAAATTGCTTCCTTTGGATCACTATATAGAAGAGAACTGTTTTGAACAATAAATGAAACCACTTTCTTTCTCAGAGGCCTAGAATTGCAGATGGTCAGATTGTATGTGAAGCACCTAGGCTCTGAATAAGTCTTTTGTATGAAAGAGAGAAAGGTAATTTGAATGTTTGAACTCCCTGTTCCTCCCACACATACACAGGAAGCTTGTCTCAAAATGAACAATTCTCTAAATAAAGACTAATAAGAAGCTAAATTAATTAGAAGGTGTGATTTGAAAAGACATTGATGAGAAGAGTCTGTCATTTTAGACAAATGGAATGGAGCTAAATAAATTAGGCCACATTAATATCTCATTGTTCTGTGAGCAGCTTTCTTTTATTGCATTCATTAGAGAGTACTTCTTGAAATGAGCCTTTACTAGCCATTACCGATTCAGTTCTCATTTACCAATGCCTTACAGCTCCTGCATTAAAAATGTTTCAGTAAATCCTCATAGTTTCTGCAAATTAATATTTATATTTCAGGATGCACTTTTCATCTGCAACATGGTAGGCACTGAACGTTAAGTTTTTTTCCTACCGAATTGTCAGTAAAGAAGTCTGACATCAAAAGATTTGGGAGGTAGAAGCCTAAAATCACTTTATAAAATAAACCACATGCATACCTTGTACAATAGAATCTGTCTCCAACCAATAGTCTTTCTAGTATTTATTTATTTTGATAGAATATGCCCCGTCTCCTGACTTCAGTAGTCCTTTGATAGCTTTTTAAAGTGTCTTTTAGAAGGTTCCTTCAGTATATAGTTAGGATACATTGGAAATGCGCATCTCATCATGCATTTCTTCCTCTCAGAAAATGAAATGTATATTTTTCCTTTCCTTTTTCTCTTTCCTGCAGATGGAATATTTGGGAGATGTCAGCAAGTGCCAGTAATAGACATCTATAAATATGACATTTCACCCCCTGTTCTTCAGCGCCTAAGGATCATCCTGGAGAAGCTCTCACAAAGAGGTATAGTAAAAACTCTGGAGTGGGGTTAGTTACACTGGGGGTTACAATTATTTTGTGCTCCCTCTGAGGTGCCATCTTCAGAAGTTTTCGAACTCAGTGTGTTTCAGGCGCAGTAGTGCAGACTTTATAAAACTAAAAAGCCTTCTGACTCACTGAATCTGCAATGAGGACTTGGTGAAGCAATTTCAGGAGAGGTGCTTTCCTCCCTACATAGTGCATGTCTGTGACTGACACTCTGTACAATAAAATTTTAGTATCTATGAATGCTGGTGTCATATAAATAAATCAGCAGGAAAGAAAAATAATTTGCCACTTATACTTTTGCACCACAGTGTATTTCAGAGTGCACAGGCAGAAAACACAACTTAGGTAGAAAGAGTTCTTAACTTTCTAATGAATTCAGTTAAGTAAAACTGCTGTGATTTCATGACAAGCTGCATCTGCTCTGTTCCTTTTAATTTTTACTCAGCTTTCTGAAGTTAATCTCTGTGCTCTTTCCAATGCTGTGTTTCCAAGGATGTTTTAGCTTCTGAATGGCACAACTTGAACTTACAAATCTAAACTTAGGTAAAGTGAAAGCCAATAAGGTGAAAAAACTTTTCCGTTTGTTTTACTAAAGCATGAAATAAACCTCTCGTGTAGATAGCCACAGGACCAGAAAAACTTTCTAATCTAAATTGTTTCAAGACAGTGGTTGGAATAGTTAATTTTACACTTGCATCATGGTTGTGGGTGTTTGTTCCAAATTTGTTCCACTTACAATCTCAATTACAAACTAGTAAGATTGAGTTAGCATCATGCTAGTTTAATTAAGAGAAGAAAGTGATTTATTGGAGATTCATGGCTATAGTTAGAGCCTGGACTTCTACTTTGGAAACCACTGATTTAGAGAGTTCAAAAATTTTCAAGGGATTTATTTCCTGTCCAGCAGCCCATTCAAACGAAGCAAACTGAGCAAAACTTGATTGTAGTAACTCCTGGCTGATTGTAAGTTACATGCGAATAGTACTTGTAGCTCTCTCACTTGTCATTTTTCTAAAGGCTAAGTTATGCAACCAAATTTATGAAAATACTGTTTCATCAGGGCAACA